>CBVK0100069653.1:0-14782 GCA_900067695.1 Picea abies
ATCACGCACAGATCTGTGGTTGAGAAGGAAGCACACAAATCAATCGCTCATGGTGTTTTTCGGACCCCCCCATCCGATCTGCCTTTAACGGTGGGGGGGGGGTCCATAATGGAATATTCTTCAGTGGGCCCCCTATCTATACGTGGCATAAATCCATTGGTTCTGAATCCCACCGCCTGTTACTATCTGACATACTTCATCACCTCATGACGTCATCATCCACCTTTTCCACAAGAGTCACGTCCCATAACTATGCCAGTTTTTCTCCCTTGTTCACCCATGGTCAGTCCCGTCGCCGTGGCCTTTTTCTCCAATCAATACCTACCACGTCACCCAACCATATTCACCATTCATCATTACCTGCCATCTCATGCTCCAAATGATTCGTTGGCAATTTATTACTGGCTGACTTATTCATTAGCCTGCTGACCTGTATTCCACACCCAATGGATATCCATTCATTCAAAACCACCGTTTCCCATCTTATTCCATTCGCTTACTGTGTCCTCTCACCAGAGAAATACCTTTTCCTTCCGCACTAGATCATTTTCTCCCGATTCGTCTCCGTTACGGTCAGTTACCCAAAGCCACAGTCATCCCCGCTGACCTTTTGTTTTATTTGTAGGTATTGTTATAGTGATGGTGCCAAAATCAAAGAGAACAGAAGGTGAGGAGAATCCTTTTCTCTCGCCTCCTATTGACCTCGATAGGATTCCTTTGGTCGACAAAGACTACTTAATCAGAGACACAAGATGGGAATTCGACTTCGCGGACCTATAGTCATGGCTTAAAGAAGTTTTCCTAGACTAGAGTGACGAAATTGGGCTCTGGGAGTCCAACCTACCCTTGTATCTTTTCCCCCAAATTCACCACTTCCTAGAATTCGTCGTCAAGTGCCAAGCCCATTATATCCCTAAACAAAGTGCCATTGTGTCCTTGTCTGGGGAAATTCTTTTCCTCATCACACCAGAAACCATCAACCAGATGATGCAGATATCCAGAGCTGAATCCGCCTCACCATTTAACCTCGAAACCATCACAGAGCTCCACCAGAAGTTGTCATTCCCTCAAAGAGCTCAGATTTTTGAGCTTTTTCTTCCACAATCCGCTCAGCTCCCCACTACAAACCCCCCTTATCCTTCCTCCCTGTTATCAATAAAAGGAAACTAGGTCATCACATCACTATGTGCCTTGCTTGGATATTTTTGAGATCAATGGGTAGATGAATCCATTTTGGGATTTCTGTCCATTTTCTCCACCGATGAGAAACCCACTACACAGTTTGACTACAACACATTCTTGGCAGAAAACATTCAAGAACAATTCATAAATTTCACCACAGAAGGCATGTTCCGATATTCTTCAATACTGGCATACCTGTTAGTTTTCTTCCAGGTGGACATATTTTCTTTTTCTATGCAAAAGATGGATGAGGATGGTAGACCACAGGCAGTAACAACATGGACTTCTTTGCTTAGACATAACTCCACAGAATTTAGTTTCAAGCAGTTCATCGAGTAGTTCTACCACCCAGTGGTGAGTATGCTTAGCGGCAGACCCGAACCCAGAATTAATGATGAAATTCAGAGGATTCTACATCTCTCAAACCTTACAAAGAATGGTGATTGGTACCTGTACCAAAATCATACTGAGATAAGAGTCTATGGGTGCAAGTTGGCCCCATATAAATTGCCCAGGTACTTACCTGTTAGAATTTTTTCCCTGGAATACATAAGGCAGATGATAAACTTAGATGACATACATTTTGTGTCTCTGAAGAAGAAGCAATAGCTCAGAATCAAAGGGCATATTGAGTCTTTCATCTGCAACAGTCGAGGCGCCAGAGATAAAGTAGACAGACTGCTAAAAGGAATGAAATTTTCTGTTAGTTTCGCTTGGCACTATGATCTGTGCAGGATAATTTCTGAGATAAGGATCAAGAATAAGAATATCCCATATGTTCACACATCTAAGCATGAGGTAGAGAAGTTCGTCAACCAGACAGAATGGGAACCACACACTCTGGTTTAGGTAGAACAACAGGACCCTTCAGCCACTATTTCACTGATGACTACACCACAAGTCCCAAAGGAGAAAAGGCCTAGGAAGGACACTTCACCTTCCATCATTGAAGTATCATCTGAAGAATTCCAATTGCACACGAAGAGGCCAAAAATCACTCAGAAACCTGACACAGCGGGTGAAAAGGAAATTCAATCCACTACCACTATGGAGGTGGATCAGTCACTCCTTAGTACAAGAAGCAAGCAGATCATAGCCGCAGTATTGCCAAAAACGACTATAGATACTCCACCTGGCAACCATCCAGGCAAAGCAGGAACGAAGTTGAGTATTTTTGAGAAATATGATTTGATCAAGAAAAAGAATCAGACGCTAACCAGCAGCACATATGCTCAGTTCTGGAAGAAAACATCGACTGCACAACACAGACTGCTATCGACATTCGACACTGAGAAGGGTAGAATGCACATGGCATTTCTCCAAGCATAGGTGCCAGACCCAAAGGTAATCACCGATTACAAAAGGGACACTTTTGAGTTCTAGACAAAGGATGTGCATCCAGCTGATCAAATGGATCTGCACAGGCAGACTGGAGAAATGGTTTTCTCCACATTGGCCCATGCTTCCACCACCACATCCAAGCTACAGGTATCTCTAAACAATGTCCAGACTCAGTTGAAGTTGGAAAAAATATCATCCTTTTCCAAGGATAACAGGATCAAGACGTTGGAAGAGCTGGTCCTCAAGATCGGATATGATTCCTCGAATGTGAAAGCAGTTGAGGATATGCTCAAGAAGAAAAATGCTGACATAGCATCTCTGAGGAAACAATTGAAGCTGCCAACCACAATAGACTCACAGACGAAGGAAATGGCGAAGACAGAAGGAGAAAAAGATGAGATGCTTAAGTTGATCATGGAGCAGAATGCACAATTGAAGGAAATGGATGCTGAATTGGAGAAACTAGTGAAAGAGAAAGAGCAGTCAAAACCCATGGAAGTCATTCCATTGAGTGCAGTTCCACTCTCAAGAGTGAGCACAATGTCACTGGTAGAAATTTCATCAGCAACTCCACTGACGTCTCTGGAAAAGACTGTTGAACTGGCTAAATCCATGGAGGAGATGAATCTTCAAGAAACAGAGATTAACAGGCTCAAAAAGGAGATTGAGAACCTCCAGGAACTCAAATCTTCTTACCAAACCAACTACTCCAAGGAAAAACAAGTGTCAGACCAGCTACTTTAGGTTTTTATCTCATAATACAGACCCCATAGCCCAATGGATGTGTAAATCTCCCTCATCCAACTTAATAAAAACGACAACAAACAAAACAAACATATTTTATTCAATTAGCCTAATATTTTAAATTTGAAACATATCTAAATCACCCGGAGAGATCCATCTATGAAGCTGGTAGGGTTAGATTCCAGTTTCTAAGTGGTTGGATAAGTTACCTATGGTAAATTACTTATTTCCTAACAACCTCTAGGAATTTACAGAGTGTTAACAGGCACAAAAGAACAAGTGGCAGACATATTTAAAAAATCGCTTCCATGGGAAGCCTTTGAGTATCTTTGCCAGAGACTAGGAGTAATTTCTACTCCAAAATGAATGCTTTTGAATGCTTATCTTATATGTCTTATATTTACACAAGGAATGACCATAAAGAGGACAATTCATGTTGGAAGATCAGTTTAGGAATATTTTATTCAAGGGGGGTATCCCCAAGGAATGTTCAGTTAGGGGGAGAAGCCCCGGATGGAAATATACCTTTTCCATTGATGACAAAGGGGGAGAGATTTATCAAATGCAAAGGTAAATTCTTTTAGAAAGAGCACAAAGGCATGGTTACAGGGGGAGCGATGGTCACAAGGGTAGAAACCCCAAAGGGAGATACCCTTTTCCATTGATGTCAATGGGGGAGAGATAGAAACATTGATGAGGAGTATAAGCATGAATGTTATCATGACTAAGTGTTTCCATCAATGTTGGTGTTGCCATGATTTCCAAAGGGGGAGATTGAAAGACAGTTGGCTTAGGTTGATGGAAAGTTGGTATGGATTGTTGGTTGTCATTGATGTCAACCATTGGAGAGTGATATTGTAGATTGATTTCAACCCTTAGTGATTGATGTCAACTCTTGGAGAAAGTCCGGTAGAGAATCCTGGTAGCAGAAAGGTTTGGGTAATGGACCCAAGGTTGTTTCATGTATAATGGTATGAGTTTAAATATATTTGAAGGTAAGACTATTCGCAATGGATAGTACATGTCATTCCATTTTCATTGGTATGTGGAAAGTCACATAACTCCTCACGGTTAGAGAGTTATGGCCATGGGAAGTTGGAGAACCCAGGTTTGGGTAATGGACCCAAGTTTGTTTGACGTATAATGATATACGTTTTAACATATTTTTAGGTAAGACTATTCTATATGGATAGTACATGTCATTCCATTTCTGGTGGTATGTGGAACGTCACATAACTCCTCACGGTTTGAGAGTTATGGCGTTACGAAGTTGGAGGACTCTTATATGTTGGCTTGAAGCCTCAAAAATTCAAAGAAGTCAAAGTGCTTGCAAAGAAGAAATTATTTAAATAATAAAGTGAAGTGGCAAAGTCAAAGAGGATTATTTAAATAATAAAGTGAAGTGACAAAGTCAAGGAGGATTATTTAAATAATAAAGTGAAGTGACAAAGTCAAGGAGGCTTATTTAAATAATACAGTAAATGGAGAAATTTCTAATTATGGAAAGTGGTTAGAAGTGGGTTAGCCCTAAAATAAGGAAATTGGGTTAAGATGGTTAAAAGGTAACCCCTTGAGGAAGCTACATGAAAGTATAAATAAGAGGCAAGGCTCTCTCATTTTAATCACACTTGAGCATATTGAATATCTACAGGTGACTGAGGTAACCAAATGATATCTAAGCCGAATTTCAGAGGGAAGGTGAAGTAAAGAAGGCCGAAATTCAAGGGAGGATAAATTCTTTTGATGATTCTTTCTAAGGTATGTTATTTACAGGTCATCTCACCATTTTTGCAATAATTTTTTTTATAGAATGATTCAAACCATGAACTTGGGAGAGCATTGAGGAAACATATCCAAGTAACTGTGGTACACATTTCATCTTGTAGGTCGTTGTATTTTTTGATTTACACTCCGTGGAAAATAGGGTTTGTGCTAGTCCTGAAACTAGTCTAAAACAGGTGTTTCGGGTAAAAACATCATAACTTCTTCATAATAGATCCAAATTCAGTAAGACAAAATGTGTTGGTTAGAGTACATTCTGCAGTATTCTGTGTAAAAATTTCATATCCATACAACAAATATTTCATGCGGGGAATGCTCTACAAGTTCGCTCTCTAGAATAAGCCATAATTCAACAAGGTATGTCATTTTTTCTATAACTCATTTTCTGAGAGGTTCCAAGTAGTGACACCTGTAGGAATTGCATAAAACACACTGAAAAACATTGTGTACTATTTTCAGATCTTTATTCATTACAGGTACATAGTTATGATTATTTCAAGTTAAGGTTGTTGACTAATCCAAAACTAGTAATGTGAGACTAAAGTAAAGTTTGATGAAAATGCTAGTCTCTTGTTGTTAAAGTTAAGGAAGATTTGCAGGTATGTGATCATATACACCAGGTTTACTACAAATTTAAAAATCATATTTGGATGACAAAATTGATGAGGGCTTTTGGTTGAGGCACATGTTGGGTACATGGTTCAGACAAGTAGTTGATGAGTTGGCACATACATGAGGTGTATAGTTGATGATGTTGGTACATCTTGATGATTCATAGTTGATGAGTAGTTGATACATGATTGGTACATACTTGTTGGTACATATTGATGAGTCGTAGTTGATGAGTAGTTGACACATGATTGGTACATACTTGGTACATGGTTGGATGCACTTGTTTATGGTACAGGTTGATTACAGGTTGTTTGGTATAGGTTGGTGCATGGTTGATGGACTTGTTATGGTACAAGTTGATTACAGGTTGAGGTACAGATTGATGCATGGTGGATGCATTGTTCAGGTTATTGGCACAGTTTGTTTGGTGCAGGTTGATTGGTACATGTTTACAACAGTATATCTCACAGTGATAGTGTGACAGTGGTTCCATCATTCTACTTATACGTCAGGGAGGTTGGATGGGGAAAGGACGGGTGGTTATAGCCGGAGAAAATAGGGGGTTGTAGCCTCCTTTTGGTTGTAGCCAAAGAATAGGGGAGTTGGATCTTCCCTCATGTTGTAGCCTAAGAAACTAGGGGGTTGGAGCCTCCTTCCAGTTGCAGTTGGAAAACAAAGGAAATTGGTGCTTCCAATGAATGTAATTCTTAAAGACATATAAGAAAAAACATTTTGTGGTTTTATTCTGCCCTGGGTTTCCACATAAAAACACCGGTGTACTATGTATGTGTATGATTTCTCATTTTTTCATTGTTTATTTACTCTGCAACTAGTGGATGATAATGCTACATTGATATAACACTTGCATATTGTGGTTAAAAAGGATTCAATTGCTCTATTATTGTTTCACCTCCCCTCTCAGTAATCCAACACATTACCTAGACGTGGGCCTCCACAACTTTAAGTAATATGTTTTGGAGTTGATATGTGTGAGAATTTATAATATTCAACATAATTATGACTAATTTTGCAAACATTCATTTTCAAACCTCTATTAAAAATCAAGAGAAATAATAAATACCAACATAGCAACATGCACACACAAAAAACAATATTTCTCCTGGAAAACCCTTACGGGAAAAACCATCGAATGATAGATCTATTATTGTCCTTGTCCAAACCCGACCAATGTCCTAGCCCCAACCAAGTGATCCTTCACCTCTAAACTCTCGACCCATTACAATTGAGCATTTCCATCCTTTTAAAGGCTTTATTACATGAAATCCATGGGATCTGAAACTAGGGGATACCAAAACCATGTGCATGAAACCACCACTATTGATCTGACAACTTTGACTCTTTTAACAAGTCAATTTTAACCTAAATTTCCTCCCTTTAAACTTTACGTAATGTTTCCCATGACCAAATATGACCAAACCACCAAGTGATTCTGAACCGCTCACCTCCAGGCCCTACCCCCCTCAAATTTTATAACCAGAGTACCCAAGAAACTAACATTCTCCCCCCTATCACCTAGGTCTGCGTCTAGAATTTATTGGTAAGTTACCAAGGATACACATTCCTAACTAGGTGTTATAGGCGTATGCCCATTTACATGAAATAAATATCTTCAACTCCATTAAAATATTTTCTTTTTTGTTGCTATCTCGACACTTATGCTTCTATCCTCTCACCTTCCCATTGCATTGGCCTTTGCTCCATATCCTCATGCTCACTTCTTGGTATATCTTCTGGATCACCATCGTCAATCCTATTCTTTTGTTGCATAATATTATCCAACATTTATGACACTCGTAATGACACATAAATTACTTTGCATTGATCTGGCCTCGTGACATCCCATGACATTTTGGTCTTGAGCACTAGCTATGGTAGCAAAAATTCAAGAAACATGAATACATGAACATGATGAAACCCCAACAACATCAAGAAATTCTCCAGTATCTATAGAGGCGACAACAATTTCTCCACTAGTCGTTTCCTCCACTATCTCCGCACCACCACCACCACCAACTCAGGAAGAAGGCCATTGTTAATCATACTTTCAAGGTAGGGGTTTATGGTGTAGGTAATATTGGAAAAACTTCTTAAAGAAACGGAGGCTATGGAACTCGACAACTTATATCATGCTCAGGCGATATTGGCGTGACTCAATCAACATCTCTCCCCTCTCGGAAAGCCCCTTCACCAGGTGGATTTCTATTTCAAGGAGTCTCTCACTTCCTGAATCCTTAACACCATGAACATGGACAGAGACAAACATAATGCTATTGGCACTAGAACTAGCACTGGAAATTCAATTAATTCTTCACCATTGGACATGGTCCACAAGATAAGCATATATAAGAGTTTCTGGGATGCCTCTCTGTTGGTGCAATTCACACATTTCACCATCAGCCAGGCACTCTTGGAGGCACTTGAGTGTGATGAAGAAATATATATCATATAATTTGAAATAGGCCTAGGTGATCAATGGGCATCCTTTCTCAAAAAAATCATGGTCAAACTCTAAGGCGCTCCGCATGTTCGCCTCACTGCACTTGTCTCTGCCTCCTCATCCCTTGAGATCCATATTACTAGAGACAATCCATGCAATTTTTCCAAGCAACTCAATGTCCCCTTCTAATTCAAGCTCCTCCACCTTGATCACATTGAGTTCTTGATGATCCACGAGTGGAAGATCGTGGTGATGACTATTTCACTATTGCCTTCTACTTTCACTTCCCGGGACTTGATCCCATGACTTATCCACCTCATTAAGAAAATCATGCCTACAACCATTCTGGTGGTGAATTTTAAAACAACTTCTACCGAAAATGTGCCCATCTCCCATGGCTTCACCATAAAATCCCTCCTTTTAAAATAATTTGTTATCCAAGCAAACCTTAAGATACGATACCATATTAAAAATCAATAGAAATAATAAATATAAACATAGAAACATGCACACATAAAAAAAACTATTTCTCCTCAAAAACCCTTACGGGAAAACCAACCACCTTAGCCAAACCCAACCAAGCCGACTAACCTCCTGGCCCAGACCAAGTGAGCCTTCACCTCTCAAATCTTGACCCATTACAATGGAGTATTACAAGCCTTTTAAAGGCTTTATTACATGAAATCCATGGGATGTGAAACCACATGCTACCAAAACCATGTGCCTAAAACCACTATTGTTGATCTAACAACTTTGACTCTTTTACCTAGTCAAGTTTAACCTAACAACCTCCAAAAATTATTTAGGTGTCCATGAAGAGTTGGATTTGTACACATACACTTGTATCCATCACTATGCTTCAAGAGTTGGATTTGTACACATCCACTTGTATCCATCAATATTCTTATAATTAGAGAAATCCTTTAATTTATTCCATTTGCAATGTCACCACTAGGTGTAAGGAGGCTAAAGACCCAACTTGATGGAGAGGTTGATAGGAGATGCAAATGGAAGGAAGTAAGATAATTTGGATAAAGCGAGAAAAATCGGACACCCCATCCCTTATAATTCCTTAAGGGGTAGAGTATGTTACAAACTGGTATCAAAGCAGGAAATTGCACTTGGCCTGCTTGGGCTCACGAAGGAGTTGAATACATTTTATTAGAAAAATATAAATGGAAGGATATACTATCCTACCCTATTTATAAGGGCCTACTAATACCCATTCGGGTGACCAAGTAATTATGCCTTTGAGTGCCCAAGAGTTAATTTCTTCATGGTATGGCAGGAGGCCGAGGGGAAGTAATAACACCACCCATAAGAATTCAACTATGGCCTTACTAACCACCATGTGTTCCCTAGTGGACACCCCAAAAAACACCAGCACGAAGTAAACTTAGTTAACTCATGTGTGGCTTATGTGGGTGCTTCTTGTTGGAGCCACTGACTCTTTAGCATAAGTCATGACTACTTTTAGGATGTATAAGGATGGAAACCGTTGATCCAACCTTAATCAACGATCGAGATTCGAAAGCTTACCCACCCATATTTTGACCACGGATACCTCGAACAATGATGGGTATTTCCAGATCATCTGATCCTATGTTTCTTGAGTCCCTATTTTACCTAGCGCGTGGAATCCCAACAGATTTCATTGTGCAATGATTAACCTTGGAATCTAGCAAATAATAAACTGAAAAATAATTACTTGCAGGGATTTATCAAAGACCTCCTTACTGGAGAGAGGAACACAATTATATGTTGTTTTTGCGGAACCAAATAGGGACTGCATACTACTGTAAAAAAATAGATTTCTACAACATAATATCGATTTACAAATGTACCATTCTATTTTTAAGATAATGGAAAAGTTGACTAAAAATGAACCATTGATTCTCAGCACTTAACCAATCTGAGATTTCCTAGACAAGCTCTAAGAACAGTGATGGTAACCCACCATGAATGGGGGGAGAGTTCCCATAATAAAGAGGAAGAATCAAGGTCCAAAAGAGAGAATAATTATGGAAGCAAAACCTAGGTTCAAAATCCATTCAAGGTAGTGCACCACTCTCTAGAGCTAGTGTACCAAGAAGAAAGTACAAACCATAACCAAGAGAAATTCCAAGCCTAAAACCGAAAATACTAGTTGCAGTAGCTGCAACTGCAACTACTCTCCAAACTTGCGCACTCACTGAATTTCTGCAATTGTGATTTGTGTTTGTCCAAATGAGCTCCGACATCCTATATGTATATGACTCTTCCTTAGCTGTCTAGGCCGACTTCTCTTTCTGGAGGCTAAAAACTCAATATTAATTATTTTCTTTAGCCGATTTGTCTTCTAGGGTTATGTCCAATGCTTTAGAGTTTCTTCTTGCTTCTCAGAATATTCTATTCTTGTCAGGGTTACACGTGGAGGTTTAATACCTCTCACAACTACCATAATGTCAACACTCCCTCCTATATAGGGAGGTATTTAAAGGTAATGGTCTTGAGCACAAACATACTGTTGACGATAAAAATCGCAACGAGGATTTCTCCCTCAAAGTATTGCTAGAGCCTATTATTTATAAGCTAATGATATATATAATACTAGTAGGTGGGACCCCCTTGTAGATTGGAGGATAAGATGAGGTTCGTATTTGATATTTTTTTCTGCTGTTTGACACTGCTTACAAGGTTCTACATGATTGATGATGAAATCTTGGTTTTATTTGTGACATAAGGGCATATGGATAATGCATGCTATGTGTGCGTTTTGTTGCTCTAAGTTCTAAATTTTATGTATGAATGGCTTATATTCACGGTTATGGCATTGTTGTTTAAGCCATGAATTGTCACATGTTGTACATGCACAAGACACATGTTAGTTATAACAAGAAATAAGAGCATTAGAAAGGATACCTATGGAAAATTCTAAATATAAGAAACTAAACTATGCTATACTATGCTACACTATATGCATTTGAAATTAAAGAAATGGTGTTAGTCCTAACTAACCATTGTAGTGGCTATACGATGTATTGAGTTATATGAAGTCACATTTGATATGCATTATGGTATGTTTGGCAATGGTTAATGTGATATAGGGTGGCACACTTGGCAAGTAATGGATGTTGGTTTCGATGCATGGATTAATTGATGGTTGACTGGCGTGTACTAAGTAATTGAATGGGTAGAGGATGGAAGCGACATGCATTTACTACATGTCACTCCATACCTCTCCCACTGGACTTCACCCTAGCTTGGTTATTTTCATTTGATTTTTTTGTGGTTAAGCTCCGATATTCAGGCGAGGAAGGAATTGCTCGACCAAGCTCGCATTTTTAAGGCAATTTGGTTACAGATATGTTTTTTTTTCGCCATCCATGAACTCACTCTGGTTATGAAATAGATGTTGGATCAGTGATGTATTGGCCTATATTTTCTTTGAGGTTGGCCACTGTGTAATTTCTTAGCGTTCTATGTAATGATTGTTTTTGTGGTATTCGTTGCAAATGAAAAAAATGGATAGTTAAAGTCACGAGTCCATTGATTATTCTGTGTAGTGGAAGCCATGAAGGCTCTCTGTTGTATTTATAAGTTTTTTTGAAGGGTTTCATTCCATATGGATTTGTTGGCCATCTCCTCGCAGTCCTTGTAACCATACCTGGTCGCATTTGTTGTTATGGGGTTGCTGTGAAATTTTTGGATCACCTTGGTTCGTTGCATATCATTTTCACCTAGTTGTGGGCTCATTTTATGTTTCCGGTCTCTACACAAGTTGGTTATGGTGGATATTATGCCAAGAGGCTTTGTTAGGGTTGGTTTATATTATTTGAGCTCTGTATTTATATCAACATTATTTTGTTTTTTGGGGAAAACCATGAGGGTTATTCCCTACGTGTTCTCGGCGTTATTACTGGTCAGTAAGAAGCCTCTGCTCCTCTGTTCATAATCTACCTGGTGTGAACTGTCACCCTGTCTTGAAAGATATTAGTTACATGGCCTATGTGACCACCGTGTTGTCTCAAAGGGTTCTCACCTACTGTTTGTATGGTCGACTCTAGTCTCCATGTGTTGGTTCTACCGAGCGAACCCTTGATTACTCAGAGCTCAACCTTGATTATTCAAGGCGCGATTTTGATAAATAACCAGTTATTTCTGGTCAAGTATATTGTTGATTGTTATGCAGTAGCATTGACAACAGTTTTATTATGGGCTCATCTCTGTTGGTCGGGTTGATTACACAGTTGCAATCAGAAATGATGATTGGTGTATAATCGTTGTATTCTTTTATTGTGACAGTTGATTCGATAGCTCAGCATGGTTTAAATTGGTTGAGAAATGGAATTGTGCATACAGTCACTGCCTCCTTATGTTGGATTGATAACTCAACATTGTTTATGGTTTGATTGGGAGTATGCTTCCTTGCGTTATGCACTGGGTTATGTGTTTCCTACAACATGGTATAAGTTCAAATGATGGTTGTTTTTACCGTGTGTTTTAATTGCCAATCGAGATTATTGCAATTTAAAATCGTGATATTTGTGACTTGGCTATCTACTGTGTATGTTTTATGGATATCGTGCATCGTATCAGAGATGGGCATGGTTTTTATAACAGTATGGTTTCATTACAAGTTAATTGTTAAATTGATTAGAGGAATGGAATTGGGAACGATTTTAAAAGAACTTGTGTCTGTGTTTGATTCGAGGAGATAATTCATGGACAATGGTTGATGTTTGGATGTTGAACAGAGTGGAAATAAATGACTATGTGCTCATTTGAAATTGTTTTAAATATAATGGGACAAGTGAAAGGAAACATATTTCTTATACAAGTTGTTTGGAAGGCCTATTGTTTTGAGTAAGATGGCATTGTGTTAATTAAAAGTGTTAAGGATTTAAATGTGAACAATGAGAAAATTTAACACACAATAATGGTTAAATTATACACAATAATTGTTAATTGATCACAATAATTATTTTGTTAGTGTTGGATCATTTGCATTAAATACAGAATTGTGTGATAGATTACTTAATTGATTTTATGAATAGTATATGCTCTTTTCCCAACCATTATTTCAATTTTCACTAATTACAATCCCCTCGCCTTCCCATATTCATTATCCACTCCCTGTTCCTAAAATTTAATTATAGTTAAGAGGAACTATGTATTGTAATAGTTTTAAATCGCAATTTCTTTGATGGATTACAGTGATATGTTCTTTGGTTTACATTATAGTTGATTGTTTGTTGTCTATGAGCAATAACCATGTTCTTTTTCTCCTCATTTTAACATTTTTCACTCAATACAAACCCCTCGCATATCCCAGAACCTTTGTTCACCCCCTGCTCATTGAAAACGATTAAACAATTTGTATGGATTGGATTGCATGAGTCTTGATATGTTGCTGAGCCAAAATTTATTTCATATTTTTAAAGGAGTTGTCATGTATGGTTGTTAAAAAAACTATTTGCTAATCAATTATGCATACAGGTATGAAATTTTTCAGCCGAGGTAGCCATGGCATAGGTAACCAAGGAAGAGGTAATTGGAACAGGGGCCCTAGAAGGCCAATATTCTCCATACACTTTGATGTTGACTCGCAAGATTTAGGCTAGCTATTTCAAGCTGGGTTTTTTAACCGGATTGGGCAAGGAGTTTTCTAACCTAGACCTAAAAGGCCTCCCTTCCAAGCCCCACAGGTCCCTGGTATTCCCGTGCCTCCTCGTGTCTCACTGCAACCTAAAGTTCCAGAAAACGACGGATGGCAAGAGATTGTCCACCCGACAGTCTCCCAACATCGTTGTTGGCCTAACTTGTCCTTACCTTCTCCTTCACCCAACAATCCGATTTTCCAAGCTACCCCTATCCACTGACTAGTTCAGTCCTCCCATGCAAGTAAAATGTTGAAAAATGAGGCCCACCATGCCCCTGACAAAGGAAAATCCACTGCTGCCCCTTCCTCACCCTCCAATGGTTTAGATAAATCTGTGTCCTCCCGCATGCATTTGAGGGATGATTGTTCTCATGTGATCAACGAGATTAGGCCTAAAGGATCCACACAGCCTAAGGAAAATTCAAAGAGATTAAAAGGTGACAACAACAACAAGGGAAGGATTGCCTCCCAGAGTGGGAAATATGGATTTTAAGTTTTTATTTTATTTATTGTTGATGACAGTTCACTTCAGAAATTTTGGACAGCATGCTCTTTTTGGATATATGAGTAATATATTTTGAAAATAATTTCAAATATCATTGAGATAAATTGTCAAATATGAATGTGATGATGGGAGTCACAAGGAGGGATGTTTTGTTTAATTAACTAGTTGTGTTATGATTGTTAAAATCTAAAGGGAGTCACAAGGGGTCCCACCTACTAGTTATTATTTATTTAAAACCCTTACTATGAGTTATTAATTTTCCGCCTAACTAAAAAATTTGTTGATTTTTAGTTAACTTAACTAAGGAAGTAGTTCAACTACTTCAACCAATTCTAATTTGCTTAAAGGCAAAAGGAAAGGGAGGAACAAAGGAGAATAGAAGGAGAATCATACTAAGGTTTTCTCTTTAAGTTTTTATTGAGATAGTTCAGTTTTCATTCATTCCTTAATTCATTAGAAACGTAATTATTTTTTATGATATCAGGGTCTTATTGTTGAAAACAAGATTCAAGGATGA
>CBVK0100069654.1:0-14780 GCA_900067695.1 Picea abies
CCCATAGAGCAAACTTTAACTTGGAATCCCATGCTTTTTTATTTTCTGCCAGTAGCTTTTTGATAATCCTTACCAGTGTCTTATTTGAAGATTCAACCAATCTGTTCCCCTGGGGATAGTAGGGAGTAGAATGAACCAATTTGATATTGTATTTATTGCAGAATTCAAGCATGGAATTTGACTTAAAATCCTATGCATTATCAGTGACCAATTTTTTGGGACAGCCAAACCTGGAAAAAATATATCCCTCTAGAAATTCCATGATTACCTTGTCTATAGTATTTCGAGCCGGAATTGCTTCTATCCACTTTGTAAAATAATCGGTGGCCGTAAGAATCCATCTATGCTGCCCTGATGAGGTGGGATTAATATCTCCAATGAAATCTAATCCCCAGTGTTGGAACGGCCCGTGAACAATGATTGGTTTCAAAGGCATAGATATAAGTTTCTGCTTCCTGGCAAATTTCTGACAAGGTTCACATGCCCTGACCTGAGAAAAAATATCTAATAATAGAACTGGCCAGTAATAGCCTGCTCTAAGAATTTTGAGGGCAGTAGCCTTCCAATGATGATGACCTCCGCAGACACCATGATGCAGATCTTGAAAGATTTGTTTAGCCTCCTTTTCATCCACACATCTCAACAGAAAACCATTGGGATTTTCCAAAACATGATCTGATCAACTATACAATATTTTACAGCTCTCAACTTTAATGATCTATATTTTGATTTATCTAATTCTAGGGGAGATTGAAAATTCAACAAGAAAAATACGATGTCTTTATACCATTATAAAGAAACATAATTGTTGTTTATTTGTAAATCAATTTCTTCAATCTATACAGAAGAGTCTTGTGTCATGTCTGAAAGATGGTATAACCCAATTTCTTTGTAATTGGATTCTATCAATAATTTGGTGAGGCCTTGTCCCTTTATCATCTAGGTAGTCTTTATGGTGAGATTGTATTCCAAGATTTTGGTTATCCATTTCCCCCCCTTACCTTCACAATCAGGCTGAACCAATATTTCTTTGACTGCACTGCTTGTGACATAAGTAGTAATTTTTTATTGAAGAATATACACTCTGAAAGATTTTAAAGCCTTTACTAATGCATAAGTCTGTTTTTCTATTAGATCATACTTCAATTCAGAATCCCTGAGGGCTTTTCTAAAGAAGGAGATAGGTTTCTCATGACCTTGTTCATTTCTTTGGAGAAGAACAACGACTATGGTATTTTCTGATGCAAATGAAAAAATCATGAACTCTTTAGAAAAATCTGGGCTAATTAGAACAGGTGCCTGAACAATATCCTGTTTGATCATTTCAAAGGATTCTCTTTCCTCCAGTATCCACTTAATTTATGCATCCTTTTTCAACATGTCAGTGATGTATTTGACAATCTCTGCAAGGTTAGGTATAAACCTCCTTAAAAAATTAATCTTACCAATGAAGGATTGAATTGACTTTTTATTTCTCGGAATGTCGATTAGCTGAATAGCATTTACTCTTACTGGATCTATTTTAATTCCCTCAGGTGAAACAATGTGTCCAACAAGCTTACCTTCCTCCATGGAAAAATGTGATTTTTTGGGATTAAGTGATATGTCGTACTTCCATCATTTCTCAAAGGTTTGCTTCAAATGTTGTAAATGTTCTTCATCTGATGCTGAAAATATAGTGATGTCATCAAGGTAAACCACCACAAACCTGTCTTTCTTGCCAACGAAATCTATATCCATAGCTCTTTGAAATTTAGCTCCAGCATTCATCAACCCAAAATGCATCTTTTCATACATAAAGGTGCCCCAAGGAGTGGTAAAAGATGTTTTATTTTTTTGTTCTTGCATTACTAATATTTGATTGTACCCTGAATATCCATCAAGCATAGAAATTCTCTTTGTGCCAACAACCTTTTGTAAGATATAATCCATTTTTGGTAATGGATAATTATCTTTCAGAGAACACCTGTTCAGATTCTGGAAGTCTACACAGAGCCTTATCTCTCCGTTCTTTTTCTTGACGGGCACAAGGTTCGCTACCCATTCTGAGTATCTTAGTGGCACTATGATTTTTTCTTCTAGCAGCCTCTTCAACTCCTTTAATATTATTGGTAATAGTAAAGGATTGAATTGCCTGAATTTCTGTTTTACAGGTTTTGATCTAGGTTTCAAGGGGATTTTATGCTGAATAATTTACGTATCAAACACTTTCAGATCTTCATAAGACCAGGTGAATATATATGAATATTGTTTCATTAATTCAATATATGCTTCCTTCTTCTTTTTTGGCAGTTTCCTGGATATTTTTACCAACCTGGGATTTGCATATGAATTAATGTCACAATCTTCCACATCTGTTTCTTTTGTTTGGATAATAGCCTTCCTGGAGACATCATTATGATCGAACAACCTTTCTAATGGAAGCAAACCCTTAGGCAAATGGTTTGTCTTCAATTCGATGATCTTGTGACCAACAATAGTATCTTGAAGAATTTCTACAGTGTGTATTTCTGCTTCTGCATCTTCGTCATCTTGATCAATTGAAATATTAGAAAACTATTCAGTGGTTTTAAAAAATCTCTGAATTTCCTCATCATCTTTAAAAACCTGCCAATGTTTTATATTATCTGGAACTGAAGGTTTGTGTCTAACTTCAATTTTAAACTTCATATTAGGAAACATTGGAGTTTTAAAGTTGCTTGCTGCAAATGCCAAAGAATCAGCCTACTGATTTAAATCCCCGTGAACAAAAGTAATATTGAATGCCAAGAAGAAATTATCCACATAATCCCACACCTCATTTCTGTATTGTTTCAATCTTTGCTATTTGGTTTGATATATGTTTCTAACTTGGTGAACAATAAGTTCAAAGTCTCCAAAAAGAGACAACTTATTTATGCCCATGCATCTTGGGGCTTTCAAACCTAACAACAAAGCTTCATAATCACTGATGTTATTAGTGGTGTCAAATTCAAGTTTATATGACATTGGAATAACCTCCTTGGTAGGGGAAATGAAAACAATACCAGCTCCAGAACCTTCTTTAGAACAATCCCCATTAAAATACATTTTCCAAACAAAATGGTCTTCGCTATCTCCTACTACAGTTATTGACTTTCTGACTGATACTTCTACCATTTCCTCATCCATATGAAAAATAGAAGAACCCAGATCATCTTCTACAACATATATAGGATGATTAGTGGAATTATCGTGATCACTTACCAAATAAGCCAATTTGGTTTCTCTGTATAATCTCCATTATCCACCACCAAAAATAGGTATGGTTGCATAGCTTAGGTCCATCTACAAAGTGCCACCTACCGTTTTAGCCTAAGATTTTGAAAGAAGCATCCCAAATTTTGGTGGCATGTCATTCATGATAACATCTAACACCACACTCTTCATAGGTAATTGGGAAAGAGTTACAACCACATCTTTCATAAGCCCAAGACATTTGACTTTCTTGGAATCAAAAGAATATAGATCATGATATGGTCTAGTAATGTCTAACCCTAATTCTTCCATCACCACCTTAGGCATGACATTATGTGAAGCACCGAAATCCATTAAGCAATTATCCAGTATCTTGTCATGGATATTTAGTGAAATGTAAAATGGTGGAGAGCCATCAATTTTGTCTTCAATGTGAGGTCCAATAGTAATGGCTGGGTTTTCATCTTCAAGGTTGACTATATCTGAGAAGGTGACATGAGTTGGAGCTTCTAGAGCCTTAAGGACAGTTTTTCTGAATGGTTCTATTTTCAAAAGTTCTAATAATGGTACTAGGATCTTGATTTTGTTGATTTCATGTTCTAAATTGAAAGTAGAAACATTTTTCTCTAGTTCCCTTATGTTAGCAGTGTTATCTTTGACAGGTTGCTTCAATGAATGATCAGCTTGAGCATTGGGAACACCTTTGATTTCCCCTATCTTAACTGGAGTACTGGCTTTCTTTGTAGAGATAGGTATATCTACTTTAGGTGCCTGGGAACCAGATCTGAGATTGTACCTTTTCCCTATAGGTTCATGCTGGGCAATCTCTTCTTCATCCCCTTCATCAAACTGATTTGCAATCAAAGTATCTTTATATTCTTATTGTGTCAGATGTAGAGGAGATGATTCAGAGTCATTCAAATGAACTGCAGGGTCTTCTTCCGAACCATCATTATCTTCCTCCTCATCTACTGCATTATTCTGAAAAGGAGGTAACACCTTTTGGTCATCTTGATTTTTTCTTTCTCTTGGTAAAATTTGAGGTACATTGCTTGGTCTCCTGAATTGATTTGGATTTCTATAACCGCCCTCCTGTGCAGGTCTATTGGGTTGTTTTTGTTTCATCTTCAACCTTGCCATCTCATATGTCAAAGTTTTCAACATCTTAGTCATTTCATCCATTTTAATATCGGATGATGAATTAGAAGATGAAGGCAATTCTTCCTTTTGCTTTTTCCATCTCTGTCACTTCTGGACTTCAATTTGTCTACTGCTAATATGTTTGATTCTACCTCAATAGCTGCATCTTGCATCAGGATGAGGTTAGTGGCTTTTCTTTCCCTAATAAAAAAAGAAAATTCATCATCGAATGCATTGGCAAAAGTGATTTTAGCTGATGTTTCTGAAGCTTTTATCTCCTATGGAATTTTATTGTACATTATGTTGAACCTTTTGGTAAATTTAGGAATTGATTCTCCTTATTTCCTCCTTAAAGCACCAAATTCAGTAAGGTAATACTGAAAGTCCTTTTTATCTGCCCATCCATTGAGAAGGGCCTCATCTAAAGCTACAATATCAACTATTGAATTAGCAGGCAAACTCCTGAACCACTTTCTTGCTTCCCCATTTAAACTCTGTACGATTAATCTCATCCATACATCAGCATGCTCTACATTAAAATTGTCTGCAAAACTATAGAACGAACTCAAATGATCTTCAGAAGTAACTGATCCATCTCCATTGAATCTGGGCAAATATCTCATATAATCATTTGGTAGAAAAGCATACATGACTTGAGGAAGTACTAGGGGAGCATACCTAGCTGCGGCTATTTGGTCCATTCTGTTTGTGGCCATATTAGTTGTGTTTAGAGCTTGCATAGTAAGCAAGATTGGTGATGTTGTAGGTGAAACAATCCCTTGTATATTACAACTTATATGTATTGTCCCTGAACCTTGTCTTTCAGCAAATGGAGATTTCTCTTCTGAACTATGATCAGCTAATGGATTGAGAAACAAAGGATTATCAAAATAACAGTAATGTGATCCGAAATCTTCAAATGAGAAAGATTCACAAGATGATGAAGAAGTCTCTATTTCAGTCTTAACACTTGTGCTGGGAACTCTAAAATTTCCAGTTTCAGAAAACAAGAATGGATATTCATATATAATAAGTTCAATAAGAAACTTCCTTTGTTCCAAATTTAATTCTGAAACATTTTTTGGGACTGAAACTATATTAGACTCAACAATAGGCTTAATTTCACTTTCAGGTTTCAAATCTTCATTTGCTTGAGTTTTAACGATTTTAGAAGATTCTGCCTGAGAATTTTTTGAAGATAATTTCTCTTTTGAATGTGAAGACTGACCAGGAAGAACTTTAGGCTTTCTTAGTATTTTTTCAGGATCTGGCACTGCTGCTACAGGCATAGGATCAAGAATTTTCCTTGTTACTGGTCTCTTATTTGATGGTGGAGGATTTTTTTGAATCTTAGGTCCTTTCCCTTCTTTCTTGGGAGCAATAATTACCACAGAGGAGTCACCGGGTGAATAATCATAGTCTTTAGAAAATGTCCAAAATCTTGTTCACCATCAAGATCTGAATCTAAACTTGTCGTTTCCCCAGGGAAGATATCTTCGTTTCTTCATCCCCAACAACAACGCCAAAAATGTTAGTCCCTAAAGTTGCACTTGACTATGAGAGGGAAAGCTAGGGCATCATTCGTTTATTGCAAAGTATTTTTAAGGTTTATGATTTGGTTTATTGTAAAGTGGTTGAAAACTGGGTCGAGATTACAACATGACATGAAAATCAAGAATAAAACACTATATATCCCACTGACTGAATAATAGGTAGATACATAGATGGACTAAACAAATTTAAGAAAAAGGAAAGTGAAGTCTTCAATATGTCAACTTCACAAGAGTTTTTTGTCTCAATATATTATAAAGAAACAAAGAAATCAGCTTGACCTTATTACTTGAAAATTTATCTCTACAACAAAATATTCACTGTATAAATTAACATTCAAGAACCAAAACGCATTGCAATCTAAATAATAAATTCAAGCATGAAGAATGAAATAAAAGGTAGAAAAAAGAAGGTCTAACCATCCATATGCCTTTGTTATTGAGTGTCAATTGAACATAAATGTCTTTTACAATAAGCTCCACAAGAAGTTTCACTGGATCTCCCCTTTTTCGACCCTCATATGGTCTGTCTTCTGTCTATTTAAACTATCTATAAAACTTCCAGATCCTATTATCTAGAATAGATTTTAAATGACTAGAATAAAAAAGTATCCAATTCCTAAAGTAATTCACTCAAAATGAGCTTCTACCCCCAAAATAGTCCACAACTCATCAACTTGATATAACAAACATTGCCAACATTACACTTGACTCTAAAAAATAGGGATTTTGTTTAACTCTATAAAATAGATCGAAGTCTTAGCATCTCCCTGATCAAAATGAGTAATCTTTTCCATATCTCCTGGAGAACCTTTAAACAAAATTGTAACAAATCTAAATGTTACCTTTAGGATAAAATCGCTGATCCAGATTATTTTCGGCACAAAATGAGAACGGAGATATAATAAAGAAATGCACAGAGATATCGTGTATATCCAGTAATATAACATAAATATATCAGAGATGCGGCTCTGGAGGCCTTTTTACAATAATCGGGAATGCCAAAAGTCCTAGACATCCAAAAACCTAACCCTGGGAGATGAAGTGCCAAAAGTCATGTGGGCCCCGTTTGGGTAAGTTGGTGCATCAACTTCCCAGGGTCGTAACTTTTGCATACTATCTCCATTTTAGGCGTGTGATAGCTCGTTGGAAAGGTATTGTCGAGGAGATTCATTTTGGGGGATCAATCATGCCTTCGGCTATCATTGAGAACCTAGATCTTGAAAAACTTCATTTAGGTGCTCAAAATGGCCCCAGAAGTGAAAACCTGCTAAAAATAGTAAATTGCCAAAATTGCCAGAAAACAGTTTTGAGCCAGTCAGAAAAGGTGGGTGGCCACCGATATCCACCTGGATCAATCGTAGTAGTGGCTTTGGCATTTTTCTTCTTGAGCTTCGTGGTTAACACAACATTGTGCCAGTAAAGTCTGAAATTGATTTCCCTGAGTTCCTTAAGAAATGTCCTTTTCTCCTTCTTCTTCTTTTTAAGACTTTTAATCCTTTCTTGTTGGTGAGAATTCCACTGTTCTATCTGCATATTTTCCTTCTTTAATTGTTTTATGGTCTTGTGAACTTCCTTAAGCTTTTACTTATCAGTTCTTATCTCAACCCTGAATCCTGGACAATCTTCAGAAGGTGCAGTTTCATTCAGATTTAAGGTAACACTAGGTTCCTTGGCTTGAACCTGGTATTTTGAGATTAATTATGAGTTATGTCCTTCTTCAGAACTTGATGAATCTAAATTTCCAGGTACATCTAGTAAGTAATCTGAGTCTTCCAAGTAATCATGTTTTTCTTTAGGGAATTCACTGATGCCTTTAGCCATCTCTTTAGCCTTTCCTAATCTAGTTGAATCTCTCGTTACAGGGCCTGTAGGTGGTGTAAGTATTCCCTTTCCTTTGCTAACAGATTTCTTGGGAAATGGGGTCTTTTTTTCTCTTTTCCTGGTGCTTGTTTCAACATCCTCAGAATCATCTTCTATGATTATGGTGTTTTCTTCTTTGATCGTTGGATTGAACATTGCCTTCGACTTCAGCCTATACTTATTAGTAGCCCTGGTCAAATTTCTCCCAGGTTTCTATGATACACACACACCTTTATCCATTTTTCCTTTGATTGCAACGCTCCTTTTGCTGGTCGATGGCATTTCAGACTTTACTGTAGTTTGAGAAACGAGATCATTATCTGACTCTGTCTCTCCTTTAACATCTTTCTCAGGAAGCATTTCAATTTTGGGTTCCCATCTAGGTCTCTTACTTCTGCTCTTCTTAATTACCTTAATATCAGAAGATTCATATTTCACAGGGTTTTCATTAGAAATATCTCAACTCCGTTTATTAGTTTTCCTTCCTCTACCCTTTTTCTGCTTATTAGATTGAGTAATAGGTTTTAAGGATTGTGTGAGCCAGTTTCAGGGCTTCTGTAATTCGTTTAGGGCAGACATGACTAGGGTTTTAATCAGGACTTGATGGAATAAACTGCCTTTAGCATTAGTGGAAATTAATTGCACTTTCTTGGACATTTTTTTCAAACTTTTAAGCAGAAAATGAGGAATATTTAGAGGGTAATCATCGTTTAGATGCATCAGTATTCTGATATGGTAGATGTAGACCAATGAAAACCTCCCTTCGTAGGTTATGTATCTATGAATCACCACCAGAACAGTGTGCCATTTAGGTCGAACCCAACTGCGAGGTATTCCCCTTATCCAATCTAGATTCTTCTTATCTGGAAGGAGGAATTGATTTACAAATTCAGTAACCACGTGCTCCTTCTTCCACCATATTTCCCCTCCAACCACGAGCCTACAAGCCTTTTCTATTGTCTTCTCTGTCACCAGCATCAACATCTTACCGATTTCGACCTCGTGACCATCAAAGTTCAGAGCAAATTCCATTGAAACCTGCTCGTCATAACCTTGAAATGTGGCGAGAAACTCAAACCACCCGGCCTCTCTGAATCTTTGGGCCATCTAAGGATAGGTTTCAAGCAGTTCAGCACTTTCTGGTTCTATTCTGGCGACTTGTCTGCTCCTCCTTGGTGCCATTAAACTCAATTTTACAACCGTTGTCCTCGGGTTCCAAATTCACTACCTACAATTGTTAGTATATTCTGTTTCTTTGAATGGATACCTGTATTTATCCCTACAAGGCTGAATTAAGCCAACTTGAACAAGTAACATATAATGATCATCAAACAACAGGTGATTTTTAAATGAACCCTATGCGCGTGCATAGCAATTATGTTCCGAAACTATTGGATTTGGAAATGATTGCCAAACTTTCGTGGGAGCACACAAACTCTCAATTCATGAATCGTGTCATCATAACTAAATCAGGATGGCAGGCGCAAGTTATGGCATGATTATTTGGCACTATGGGAATAGGCTCATTCCTGTAGTGCATTTGACAACTTGAAATTTTAAAATTCCAACGACATAAAAGGAGAGACTTCAAATTTAAACAATATTTTTTCAAAATCAAACTTAAGATTATAATGCAAACCATGAAATACCCAAAATCTAAAAATAGAAAACAAAAACGGAAAATGAGGAATGGGTAAAGAGGGTTTAAGACAAGGGTTTCTCACTAAACCAAGACAAATATAGAGACTAACATTGGCTCCTTCTGGGGATGGAGTTTTGATACTAAACTCCAAGAACTGTAGACCATTTCCTTTTCTTCATCTTTGATTCATTGATTCCCCTGTGACTATCTGTCTTTTATTCTTAGCATAACTATAAAAACAAGTCCATTGGGTATATGGAGTCTTTACTGAAAGAAAACCTACTGTACTAACTCTAACCTGTCGAACCTTTAGATGAAATAATACTTCAATAACCTCCCATTCACTAGGCCCCCAAAAATTTCAGTGTTATCTAAATTATGTAGGAGAAAAGTGTTATTGTTCATTACCTTGGTTATCCTGAAAGGACCATACCATAGATTATCAAACTTTTTGTGTTTTGCTTTATCTTCTCTCCTAGCATCCCATCTCAACACCAAATCTCCTTCATTGAAAACATCTTTCTTAGTTCCTTTATCAAATGTAGCCTTGATTTTGTTCTGATGAGTAGCAGCTTTCTGGTTAACCTATTCTCTAGCTTGTTGAACTTCAATGAGCTGAAAAATTCTTCTTTGTACATCATTGGGTTCTTCCTGTTCTTCTTGCAGAAACTTCAAGACTGGTAGGCCCAATTGAGTTGGAAGAATAGCTTATGTGCCATATAGCATATGGAAGGGAGATGTCCTAATAGGTTTCTTCTTGCTAATGTGATCAGCCCATAGAGCAAACTTTAACTTGGAATCCCATGCTTTTTTATTTTCTGCCAGCAACTTTTTGATAATCCTTACCAGTGTCTTATTGGAAGATTCAACAAATCTGTTCCCCCGGGGGTAGTAGGGAGTAGAATGAACCAATTTGATATTGTATTTATTGCAGACTTCAAGCATGGAATTCGACTTAAAATCCTTTGCATTATCAGTGAAAAAAATTTTAGG
Organism: Picea abies; assembly: GCA_900067695.1. Lineage (NCBI taxonomy): Eukaryota > Viridiplantae > Streptophyta > Pinopsida > Pinales > Pinaceae > Picea > Picea abies. The sequence continues at coordinate 10,405 of CBVK0100069654.1, forward strand.
ACAGCCAAACCTGTACAAAATATATCCCTCTAGAATTTCCATGATTACCTTGTCTTAGTATTTCGAGACGGAATTGCTTCTATCCACTTTGTAAAATAATCGGTGGCTGTAAGAATCCATCTATGATGCCCTAATGAGGTGGGATTAATATCTCCAATGAAATCTAATCCCCACTATTGGAACGGTCCATGAGTAATGATTGGTTTCAAAGGTATAGATATAAGTTTATGCTTCCCGACAAATTTCTAACAAGGTTCACATGCCCTGACCTGAGAAAAAATATCTAAGAATAGAACTAGCCAGTAATAGCCTGCTCTAAGAATTTTGAAGGTAGTAGCCTTCCAATGATGATGACCTCCACAGACACCATGATGCAGATCTTGAAAGATTTGTTTAGCCTCCTTTTCGTCCACACATCTCAACAAAAAATCATTGGGATCTTTCCAAAACAGGATCTGATCAACTATACAATATTTTACAGCTCTCAACTTTAATGATCTGTATTTTGATTTATCCAATTCTGGGGGCGATTGAAAATTCAACATCAAAAATATGATGTCTTTATACCATTCTAAAGAAACATACTTGTTGTTTATTTGTAAATCAATTTCTTGAATCTGTACAGAAGAGTCTTGTGTCATGTCTGAAAGATGGTATAATCCAATTGCTTTGTAATTGGATGCTGTCATTAATTTGGCGAGGCCTTATCCCTTTATCAACTGGGTAGGCTTTATGGTGAGATCGTATTCCAAGATTTTGGTTATCCATTTCCCCCTCTTACCTTCACAATCAGGTTGAACCAATATTTCGTTGACTACACTGCTTGGGACATAAGCAACAATTTTTTATAGAAGAATATACACTCTGAAATATTTTAAAGCCTTTACTAAGGCATAAGCCTATTTTTCTATTATATCATACTTCAATTCAGAATCCCTGAGGGTTTTTCTAAAGAAGGAGATAGGTTGCTCGTGACCTTGTTCATTTCTTTGCAGAAGAACAACGGCTATGGTATTTTCTAATGCAAATGAAAAAATCATGAACTCTTTAGAAGAATCTGGGCTAATTATAATAGGTGCCTGAACAATAGCCTGTTTGATCCTTTCAAAGGATTCTCTTGCCTCTGGTATCCACTTAATTTATGCATCCTTCTTCAACATGTCAGTGATGTATTTGACAGTCTCTACAAAGTTAGGTATAAACCTCCTTAAAAAATTAATCTTACCAATGAAGCACTAAATTGACTTTTTATTTCTCGGAATGTCGATTAGCTGAATAGCCTTTACTCTTTCTGGATCTATTTTAATTCCTTCAGGCTAAATTATGTGTCCAAGAAGCTTACGTTCTTCCATGGAAAAATGTGATTTTTTGGGATTAAGTGATATGCCGTACTTGCTACATTTCTCAAAGGTCTGCCTCAAATGCTGTAAATGTTCTTCATCTGATGCTGGAAATACAGTGATGTCATCAAGGTAAATCACCACAAACCTATCTTTCTCGCCAACGAAAGCTATATCCATAGCTCTTTGAAATTTAGCTCCAGCATTCACCAACCCAAAAGGCATATTTTTGTACGTAAAGGTGCCCCAAGGAGTGGTAAAAGATGTTTTCTTTTTGTCTTCTTCCATTATTGATATTTGATTATACCCTGAATATCCATCAAGCATAGAAATTCTCTTTGCGCTCACAACCTTTTGTAAGATATAATCCATTTATGGTAATGGATAATTGTCTTTCAGAGAACACCTGTTCAGATTCCGGAAGTCTACACAGAGACTTATCTCTCCGTTCTTTTTCCTGATGGGCACAAGGTTCGCTACCCATTCTGAGTATCTTAGTGGCACTATGATTTTTGCTTCTAGCAGCGTCTTCAACTCCTTTTCTATTATTGGTAATAGTAATGGATTGAATTGCTTGAATTTTTATTTTACAGGTTTCGATCCAGGTTTTAGAGGGATTTTATGCTGAATAATTTATGTATCAAACACTTTCATATCTTCATAAGACCAGGTGAATATATATGAATATTGTTTCATTAATTCAATATATGCTTCCTTCTACTTTTTTGACAGTTTCCTGGATATTTTTACCAACCTAGGATTTGCATATGAACTAATATCACAGTCTTCCACATCTGTTTCTTTTTTTGGATAACAACCTTCCTGGAGATGTCATTATGATCGAACAACCTTTCTAATGGAACCAAAACCTTAGGAAAATGGTTTGTCTTCAATTCGATGATCTTGTGACGAGCAATAGTATCTTGAAGAATTTCTGCAGTGTGTATTTCTGCTTCTGCATCTTCATCATCTTGATCAATTGAAATATTAGAAAACTATTCAATGGTTTTCAAAAATCTCTTAATTTCCTCATCATCTTTAAAAACCTGCCAATGTTTTATATTATCCGGAATTGAAGGTTTGTGTCTAACTTCAGTTTGAAACTTCATATTAGGAAACATTGGAGTTTTAAATTTGCTTGCTGCAAATGCCAAAGAATCAACCTGTTGATTTAAATCCATGTGAACAAAAGTAATATTGAATGCCAAGAAGAAATTATCCACATAATCCCACACCTCATTTCTGTATTGTTTCAATCTTTGTTGTTTGGTTTGATATATGTTTCTAACCTAGTGAACAATAAGTTCAGAGTCTCCAAAAAGAGACAACTTATTTTTTCCCATGTCTCTTGTGGCTTTCAAACCTAACAACAAAGCTTCATACTCACTGATGTTATTAGTGGTGTCAAATTCAAGTTTATATGACATTGGAATAACCTCCTTAGTAGGGGAAATGAAGACAACACCATCTCCAGAACCTTCTTTAGAACAAGCCCCATCAAAACACATTTTCCAAACAAAATGGTCTTCACTATCTCCTACTACAGTTATTGACTTTTTGACTGATACTTCTGCCATTTCCTCATCCATATGAAAAATAGAAGAACCCAGATCATCTTCTACAACATATATAGGATGATTAGTGGGATTATCATGATCACTTACCAAATAAGATAATCTGATTTCTCTATATAATCTCCATTGTTCGCCACCAAAAACAGGTATGGTTGCATAGCTCAAGTCCATCTGTAGAGTGCCACCTACCTTTTTAGCCCAAGATCTTCAAAGAAGCACCCCAAATTTTGGTGGTATGTCAACCATGATAACATCTAACACCACACTCTTCATAGGTAATTGGGAAAGAGTTACAACCACATCTTTCATAAGCCCAAGAAATTTGACTTTCTTGGAATCAAAAGAATATAGATCATGATATGGTCTAGTAATGTCTAACCCTAATTCTTCCATCACCACCCTAGGCATGACATTATTCGAAGCACCGGAATCCATTAAGAAATTATGCAGTATCTTGCCATGGATATTTAGTGAAATGTAAAATGGTGGAGAGGCATCAATTTTGTCTTCAGTGTGAGGTCCAATAGTAATGGCAGGGTTTTCATCTTCAAGGTTGACTGTATCTAAGAAGGTGACATGAGATGGGGTTTCTAGAGCCTTAAGGAAAGTTTTCCTGAATGGTTCTGTTTTCAAAAGTTCTAATAATGGTACTGGGATCTTGATTTTTTTGATTTTACGTTCTAAATTGAAAGAAGAAACATTTTTATCTGGTTCCCTTATGTCAGCAGTGTTATCTTTGACAGGTTGCTTCAATGAATGATCATCTTGAACATTGGGAACACCTTTGATTGCCCCTGTCTTAACTGGAGTATTGGCTTTCTTTGTAGAGATAGGTATATCTACTTTAGGTGCCTGGGAACTAGATTTGAGATTGTACCTTTTCCCTGTAGGTTCATGTTGGAAAATCTCTTCTCCATCCCCTTCCTCAAACTGATTTGCAATCAAAGTATCTTCATATTCTTGTTGTGTCAGATGTAGAGGAGATGATTCATAATCATTCAAATGAACTGCAGGGTCTTCTTTAAACTCAATTCTGCAACCATCATCCTCGGGTTCCAAATTCACTACCTACAATTGTTAGTATATTATGTTGCTTTGAATGGATACCTGTATTTCTCCCTGCAAGGATGAATTAAGCCAACTTGAATAGGTAACATATAATGATCATCAAACAACAGGTGATTTTGAAATGAACCCTGTGCGCATGCATAACAATTTTGTTCTGAAATTGTTGGATTTGGAAATGATTGCCAAGATTTCATGGGAGCACATGAACTCTCAATTCATGAATCGGTTATCATAACTAAATCGGGATGGCAGGCGCAAGTTATGGCATGATTATTTGGCGCTACGGGAATCGGCTTATTCCCGTAGCGCATTTGACAACTTGAAATTTTAAAATTCCAATGACATAAAAGGAGACACTTCAAATTTAAACAATGTTTTTTCAAAATCAAACTTA
>CBVK0100069655.1:0-14780 GCA_900067695.1 Picea abies
TGCCATCCTCCCAGAGAATGGCTCTTGCAGCTGCTTTAAATTCAACATATGGGTCTAAAATGTATGGTTCCAGTGTGTTAATTATAGGGTTAGGAATGAGGAGAGAAGAAAAATAAGCCATATGAATGATAGATTAAGAGCCATAATAACTTCGTTGAGTAGGTTGCGCCAATTTTAACGAGAGTGGGTGAAACTTTGCACAAGTAATTTCATTCGAGGGGGAGCCTAGCAATGATTTGTCGATTAAGTATTGCTTACCAAAAATGTGGACAACAAAGACCTAACACAATTCTCCACAAATATTCATTTTACTTTGAAGTGAAATTCCCAAATCATAAATGAATTTGGATCACTTAAAATTGAAAAAAAAAAAGTAATTTAGTTTTCATTGTAAAAAAAAAAAGCAAAAAACATTACCCATTTTCATGTTTTCACCTACTATTTTTTTATTCAATAAAAAATTTATGATATCAAATAAATCAAAACTGGACATTGACTTTTATTTTGTTTTCATTTTGTAGAAAATAACTTAAAACTGCATGCAACAAATAAGAATGAACAAGAAAGCACAAGAGAATTGATCACACTATGTCACAACTACATGCATTTTATTTCCTAAACCAATGTGCTCAATGTTTATTATTATTTTTCATTTGACCATGCATGTTTCCTAGCTGCGTGAGTTTGAAGAGTAGCCATTAGATTCTTTTATCAACATTAAACTTGAACTAGGTTGTGAAGACATGTTGCACTACCGACATAACACCAATCAATTTGTAAGTTAAATGTTGTTATTAATTTGCATATAACTTATAAATATCTCTAAACCCTTTTGTTTAGAAACATAATAACTAAATCTTAAATTGAAACCAAGTTATGACGTGATCATCATTGGGATGAAATGAGGTTTTGAAGCAATGTGTGATTATTATGAAACTTAACTATAGGTATATTGGGATGAAATGAGGTTTTGAAGCAATGTGTGATTATTATAAAACTTAATTATAGGTATACTGCATTTAGTTTAGTTTTCCATAACATTAGATAAGTATTTACTCTTACTTTATATTCTTATTATTTTATATGTTTGCACGAGGAAAAAATTATGGATTTTAATTAAAATACAAGGGAACATGTTGAAAGCATGGTTGGGCATATGTCATTTCCAAGACGTTAAGAAACAAGTAGTAGGTCGAAAAAATCGCCAAGAGGTGAAGACATAAGCACAATAAAAACAACTCAAGTTGCAATAAATTAAATGTGTGTGGGGGGATTTGAAGTGTTAAATCTTGATTCATTGCCATATGTTGAAATATTTGGAAAAAAAACATATATGTTTCTAAAAATCACATGGTTGTATATTTTCATCATTTACCCTTATTATAAGTTAAGGTTATCATAATATGTAAACATGTTGAAAGCATGGTTGGGCATATGTCAATTCCAAGAGGTTAAGAAACATGTAGGTAGTAGGTTGACAAAATCCCCAAGAAGTGAAGACATAAGCATGATAAAAACAACTCAAGTTGCAATAAATCAGACGGTTGTGGGGGGATTTGAAGTGTTAAATATTGTTTCATTGCTATATGTTGAAATATTTAGACAAAAACATATATGTTTCTAAAAAACACATGATTGTATATTTTCATCATTTACCTTTATTATAAGTTAGGGTTATCATAATATGTAATAGGTACAAATGAAATAAAATGTTATCAACATCTTCTGAATATTCATGAATTGTAATTTTAATATGACATTTTACATATTCAATCACATACAATTTTTTTTTAATGATTCTAAAAAGTATTAATTAATAAATAATTATTAAATTTGTAGTAAGAAATAACTAAATTATTAATTACTTGATATTATTGAGAACTATACACTATATATTAAAGCTATGTAATTTCTAAAACAAATATGAAGTGATTAGTTCAGTAATAAGTATAACTATGCCTAATAAAATGGTGCTCTATGATTAAATTATCACAAAAATGCTTTTACATAGTTTATGCATTGGTGCTTTTACATAGTTTTAGGTTTAGAGTAGTACCCTCATTTCAGAACCGATGTTGTACCATAACAAACACACCGATACACCACCATATACTTTGCACTGACACTTCATTGTATCATTAAAACACTTACTGAAAGGATAAAGAACACCAATAAATAGAACACATGCCCTGTAAATGACATGTAAACCCATATATGCACAAGGCACTCTAAAACACATCAAAAGTCAAAAGAGCACAAGTATATCAGATAACATTGTTTCTTTGACAAAGGTTACCCATGAACCCATGTCCCTTGACTTTGTTGTGCACCTATGTTAGCAAAGCACATTGGTACCCCTTTCTATCACTAAGCATAGAAGGTTAGATGACACTACTTGGTGGCTATTTTTTGGTGATGTGATTGTACCAACAACACATCTGTGTGCCATGTTAGTAGTGGTGCAATGAAAAAAATAATCTCTACAAAAATGATGAGCCCTCATTTGTTCCATTTTGGGACACCTTTCTCCTTGTCTAAAACAACCCTTTTTCTCATTAACACCCTTTAATATTGTATTTTTGGTTTTGAAGTATGGATTAAGTATTGAGGTAACTCTCATCATATTTTCCTATGTTTTCATTTGATTTCTGGTCTAGTCTATGTTTATCCTTCACTAATTATTGTATGAAGGTTTTACTATAGATCTACTTTTTGTACGATGTGGATCTAGGAGCCAACATCATCAACCACTTCTTGGACATATTTTTGGATGAGTTGTTATAGGTCATGTATATTGTTGTGAATCCTACAGTTTGTTGAAGATCTTATAGACCATGACAATGCATAATTTATTAATTTCTATGGGCCTTGTAGCCATGAAAAATAGTTTGTTGATCACGTAAAATTGGAATGAATGTAATCATGGTTTAGGGGAATCATTTGTCTATTTCAATTATGAGTTTTGTATAATAAAAATTATGTTTCAACAACTTGACAATCGTTTCATTCTCAAGATGGTTTATATTTAAGGCACTTGTATTTTTATTTTATAGCTTTGTGTATAAAAGAGCACTATCATCACTGAGTAAGGGGTCAATATATACTCTTGGGAAGAAGACACTTAGTTTGAGATAGTGCAAGTTATTTTGTTAATACAAAGAGAGTTCCAATTTCATACACTGTGCATGATGTTGTAGAAATAGTGCATGCGTAAGTTAAGCTTGTTGTGAGTTAGTTTCAATACCCTTGTTCTGAGAAGACATGGCCTACTCCATAGACTAAGGTTGCTACTTAGTTAATAGTTTGTTATTTTTAATTTTATTATTAGCTTATATCTTTATTTTTGATCTTTGTTCATTTTAATTGTTGTTGTGTGATTATCCTATTTCATATTTAATTGCTACAGTTTCAATTCTTTGCTTTTGTCTTGAATTGTTCCAATTTGTTCTTTGTATGGTTATAAAATTATTATAGTTTTATCAATAGACATAATCAAACCATCGTGTAGTTATATTCAACTTGCTATGAATGTGATTTTAATTCAATAGATAAAAAATCCTTCTCATTGTTTACCTTGTTCATACCATTGAGCTCATAATTCTAAAGCATAGATGTAATTGTGATTTGTAGAGTAATTCCAACTTCAATTCTAGAATTAATTGCAATTTCCCTTCTATAGAGCATTCTAGAAATTGATAACAAGAGTATTTGAGACCTGGACATATAGTGCATGACATCTTATAAAGAATTTTGATCCCTGGTTGATAAATCAAATGATTCTCTAGTTGAGCATCCCTAACTCAATTGATAGGGTGATAAAAAAAGACCATCATTTTTCATGCCATTTCCAGGGAGATGCCAAAGGCTCAAAATTTCTTGACATTTATTTAGAAACAACACATGGTATGTGGATCAACTAGAGAGATTGTCGACAACCTCTTGGTGGAATATCATACATTATTACACATTAATTTTAGATCATATAGGATGCATGAATCAAGCTAGGGATATAAAAGGACAATTTTGTGGTGCAGTAAGAACCATCCAAAGTACTAACCAACTTATAGGAAAATCAATACGAGGATGGGGGTTTAGTGGTAAAATTTGCATCTCATCCATATCACTAGGAAGGAAGTGTAGAATTTAGTCCTGTAAATACTCATATTGAAGTCGATTTTGTGGTTGAAGTATAGCTTATAAATTATGTTGTAGGTCCTCCAAATCTACATGAGTTGATTAGTGGCTAGGAAGAGTTAGAATTCCAAGAGAATCCAATCGAAGAGCCCAAGTTTTTTGGAGAAACCATTCCTTCTAAGGAATTGGTAGCATAAGGAGGACCAACTTTTTGGAATACTAATCCATTGGACAACATGGCAAGAGAAGTATAAGGTACATGTTCTAATAAAGAAGAGCATACCACTTTTGAATTCCCAATTCAAGAACTAGGATGATTGGCTCAGATGAAGAATAATCCACCTTCAACATTACAAGAACTAGGATGATTGGCTCAGATGAAGAATAATCCACCTTCAACATTACCAAATTTTAATGGGTTGGAAAGCGAATATCTTGACACATTTCTCTTTAATTTCAATTTCCTTTGTAGGAGTTATTACTATCATACTGATGCCTAGAAACTAAAGTTATTCCCAACCTCAGTAAAAAAATGCAGCATTGCATTGTTTCAAGAATTTAGGGGGGACCAACATTTTCTCATGGGATGAGATGAGGAAGATATTTCTGAAGAAATATCAAGATTATTACAAGGAAATATATTTGAGCGAAGACTTTTTAAAATGACCTAGAAAGAAGATGAAATCTTGGAGGACCATGTTGAGGGATTTCAATACAACTTGTAGAGAAACACAAGTTGAATTCAAAGACCCTTTGAATTATTCTTTTAAGGGGAATTCAGGATGAGTGTATTGAATTGTTGAATTTGATGGGATCAGGAGATGTTTCCCAGTTGGATTATGAATAAATACATGAGTTATGTAAAGAATAATCACAAGGTAATTCTAAGCATGGCAAGGATCCCAAAGACATTGTTGTCGAAGTTACAAGATCATTTGGAGGAAGAATCACCCATGCCGAGATTGGAAATTTATTGGAAGAGTTTAAGAGTGATATTCTTAGCTCCCTATGTTCTCAACTAGATATATTACAAGTTAAGAATAAACATAAGGAAGCATAATCAACACTAGAAATATTCTATTCCAAATGTCAGAAGAAGCATCCTTTGAAGGACTACCCACTGAATAGAGATGAAACTTGTGGAATATGTCATTAGAACCATGCAACTAGTCACTACCCTTCATGGCATTAAATATACTAAGGAGCCAACAAGGAGACTAAGAAAATCTATTTTGTTTCCCAAATATAGTCCTAGAAACCACAACCACCAAGTATGGTTTAAGACCCACATCAATTTTATGATTCATTTTGGCATAACTCTCATTGTCCTCCTTAGAATTGGTATTTCCCCATTCCTTGGAAACAATGGGAACCCCAACCAACCCAAAACCATCCTTGGAAACAAGGCTGGTGAGGGCCTCCCTTTGGAAACATGCAACAAACATCTCAAAAACTCCAACAACCTCAACCCTTTGCACAACCATAACAATTCCAACAAAAATAATTACAATTTCCACAAATACTAGGCTATCCCACCTTTTTTTATCTTTCCTATGGACTATCAAGATATACATCTATGATCAAGAACAATCCTCAATAATCAAAATTCCCCTATCATTTCATAACAAGAAGATGAGGAAGTTAATTCCCTTGAAGATGAGATTCCAATAGGGGATAACTCTACTAGACATCTTTATGGAAAAATTCCAAACAAAAGTCCTAAAAAAACCAATCAATATAAACCAAATAGACTTGCACCATCCCCTCCATATCCAAAAAGTATTTCCTTAGATAGAATACCCATTCATACTGAATATGATTTCCTAGGAGAAATAAGGAGTGCGTGCATCAAAATTCCCCTATGTCAAGCAATTAAGGCCATTCCCATCTATGATAAAAACTATTAGAGAGATATGTTTGAAGAAACCTTGTAGGAAAAGGAAGGACACTTAGATTTCCCATTGTTCAATTAGTTGATTTGATTCTAGGGGAGGGTTTCATGGCCAAATATGTTGATCCTAGTAGCCCCAACGTTGTTGTTCACATCAATAACACCCTCATCTCAAACACATTGATTGACTTGGGAGATACCATAAATGTTATGAACAAATAAACTATGAAGAGACTATGTTTAGCTAATCCACATTAGACTCCTACAATGCTTTAATTAGTGAGCGATCAATAGTTAAACTTGAAAGAATATTGGAAGATGTAGTGGTCTTAATGGACTCTTAGGAGTACCCAATATATTTTATGATTTTATAGTTGATTTCTAACCTTGGAGGCTATCCATTGATCTTGGACCAACCTTGGTTGGCCACCATGATGCCTATATTGGATGTTGGATGTAAATCTGGGAACATGACCATTTCCCATGAAAAATCCACCAAAGAACCTACATTGTACCCCCTTGCCAATCCCCTCACCATTGATGATGAGAATCCTCCATGGGTAGGGGAGAAGGATAGTGATGAAGAAAGTGTCCAACCACTACTCACTATTGATCAAGCTCTTGATTTTAAGGATGAGAATGAATATGATATTATCGATCATTTCCTTTGTAACTCTTATCCATCCCAACATCTAGTTCCATAGTTTCTTAAACACATTATGGACCACTACTTTTAGGAAAATTGTTCCTTACCTACTCTTTAATTCAAGATTGATTCCATGTCTTGTTCCCTTTATTCTACAACAACAAATTCCAGTATATCAATGGAAATTATCCCATGAAAAACATTGAACATAAATCCTACATTAGAGACCTCTTAGCAGGAATAATTGCTAAAAATATTACAGGAAAATAATGGTGCATTTTCCTATGAATACATATATATGAAGAGTATTTATCCTAATTTGTGTACTCGCCATATATATATGAAGGGTGACTCTTGACTTATCCAACAACATCGACATTGAATGAACCATGTCTCACAAGAGATAGTGCAAGAAGAGTTATGAAAGTTGCTTGATGTAAACTTGATTTACCCTATCTTTGATAGTTAGTGGGTCTCTCCATTAGCAATCATTCCAAAGAAAAATGGCAAGTGGTTTATTTGCATTGATTATTGAAAACTAAAAAACGCCACCCTAAATTGGTATTTTTCCTTACCTTTTTGTGATCAAGTCCTAAACACCTTGGAAAATAATTTGTTTTCCCTTCCTCGACGGATTTAATGGATACAACCAAATCCAAATGGCTTTAAAGGAATAGGAAAATACTACTTTTACATGTCCATGGGGGACTTATGCCTATGGGGTCTTTCCCTTTGGGCTCTATAATGCACTCGCTACTTTCCAATGAGCTACTTTGGGTATATTTTCAGACTTGATTCGTGATTGTGTATAGGTCTACATGGATGATTTTACTATCTATGGTAACACTTTTGAGGAAGCCACAAAAAATCTAGAAAAAGTTTTAAAATGATGCCAAGAAAAAAACCTTTCTCTTATTTATGATAAATTTTAACATAAGGGATTCTACTTGGTAATCATATTTCTCCTTTAGGTATTTGAGCAGACCTAGTGAAAATTAAGGTAATTTCAAACTACTTTTCCCTCAAACTAAAAAATATTTTTGTATCTTCTTAGGACATCAAACATGTTGGTTATTATTGTCATTTCATTGTTGATTTTACAAATATTGTGTCACCCTTACTCAAATTTCTTTCTAAAGATGCAAATTTTCATTGGATAGCTAAATTCTAGGATGCTTTTATGAATCTAAAAGAAAAATTATTAGTAGCTTTGGTATTAAGGGGGGGAATCTGTTCAACAACACATGTATTCCAACAGAGGACAAATACCTTTAGTAACTACTTACAAAACCAGATCAAGGATAAACACACCGATATTTTTACGTGGTAAAACCCTTGTGGGGAAACATCCACGACCCCAACCAACATGGCCACTAGGAGCAATTTATTAATTCAAAAGAAAATATTACAAAGAGATTTACAAGATAGTTTCTCACAACATATCATCGAAAAATGACCCTCCATGCTATTTAAATAGAGATCATGAACCAATTCGGTGTTAAGCCATGGATCAATTTAGCTATTAAGATCGAGGAGAATATGAACCATCAAATCACTCTATGTTGGGAACATATCGTGACCATCGGATTACCTAACTACAAATGCATACTAAAGAAACACACTAAGAAACAGACTTTAACCTAATGACACATTAGACCAAGTTGGTCTTAACTAACTCCTAAGTGTCTAAATATCCTAAAATCCCCCCTTAAGACAAACTTGGGATAAGATTGAAGGATTTACAAATGAGACACAATAGGAGAAGGGATGATGCATTAGAGCCTATCCCCCCTTAATGAAAACTTCCTGAACTCCTAACATATATCGAAGTTTGGAAAGCTTCGCTTCTGTAAGAGACTTTTTGAAAATGTCCGCAACTTGATCTTCTGTAGGGAAATAGAGCACTTCAATAAATCTATCATGAATGATCTTTTTGATGAAGTGCATGTGTATCTTGATGTGTTTTTTGAGTTGATGTTGAACTGGGTCTTTGGCAAGCTTGATGGGACTCTGATTGTCGCACCAAAGGGTTGTCATATGTTGCTGCTAGAATCCAAACTCTGAAAGGATCAGTTGAAGACATAAGGATTCTTGACTTGCATTAATGGTTGCTCGATACTTTTCTTATGCTGAAGAAAGAGAAATAGCCTCTTGTTTCTTCTGGCCCAAGTGGAAGGTCCTGAACCAAGGCTGAAAACATAACCTGCAATAGAATTTCGATCATCAGGGTCAGCGACCCAATCTAAATCAATGAAACCAACCAATAAAGGATCCCCCCACAAACTGCAATGTATATTGAACTGAATTGAACCCTGGACACACCGAAGTATCATTTTAGTTTCTTTCTAATGAATTTCATGTGGTGTTTGCATATACCAGGCAACAGGACCAACAAAAAAGGAAATATCAGGATGGGTATGAGTCAAATATAAGAGGCTACCAACTAACTGATGATAAAAAGTGGCATCAACTTTGAGAGAAGTACAAGTGGAATCAAGTTTGAATCCAAACTGGAAGGGAGAAGGGGCTGGCTTAGAATCATCCATGTGAAAGCGACGAAGAAGGCAACAAGCATACTTAGACTGGGAAAGAAAGATTCCTTCCTTAGTTTGTAATACTTGGAGGCCAAGAAATAGTGCAAATAACCTAAGTGAATCATTTCAAATTTCTTCTTAAGGATGGTTTTCACATTGTTTAAAAGTTTAGGGTCACTACCAGTGAGGATAAGATCATCAACATAAAGAAAATTGATTATGAGATGGATTCCTAGTTTCTTGGCATGGACATTAGGATTAGAATGGCATTTAGAAAATCTAGTGTCAAGAAGAAAGTTGTCCATTTTTCCATACCAAGCTTGAGGATGTTTCTTAAGACCATAAAGATATTTCTTAGGTAAAAAACAAGGCTTCAGTCATTCTGGACATAACTAGGAGGTTGTTCCATGTAGATTTAATCTTGAAAATCCTCATGTAAGAAAGTGGATTTGAAATCCATCTGATGGACCTCCCATTTATGTGAGGTTGCAAGGGCTAGAACAAGGTGGATGGAATTCATTTTGGTGACAAGGGAAAATGTTTCATTATAGTCAATGCCTTCAACTTGAGAGAATCCTTTGGAAACTAATTGAGCCTTGTGTCTTTCAACACTTCCATATAATGCATACTTAGTTTTGTACACTCATTAACATCTGAAAAAAATTCTTCCTTTCAGAAGAGGTACACGATCCCAAGTATCCTTCACTAGTAAAGAGAGATACTCTTCATTCATCATTGTGTCCCAATCTGGATGAACTGAAGCTTCTACAAATGTTTCTGGATCACGAGTCTCTAAAACTTGAGCCAAAGAGAAGAGGCTCTCTAGAATTGTGAACATGTCCGATGCTGATATGAAGGATCACCAGTAAGATCACCAACTACTTCTTGTGTTGAATGGATCCATCTGGGAAGTTGTGGTGTTGGTGTAGGTTCATGTTCAATGGACTCATATAGAGGAAGGTGAGCAAACAAAGGTGGATTTTCATCCTCATTGTCATCATTTGAAAATAAACTAGAATAGGAACAAAAGATGGAACAAACGTCGAATATGGATTGTAGGCTGAAGAAGGCACAAGCATCGAATTAGGATCGTAGGTTAATATATTTTCATCAAATTTAACATCTCTTCTAATAATAATTTCATTAGAATGAGGTTGAAGAAGTCTGTAACCTTTGACATCTTCAGAATAACCAACAAAAATAGTTGAAGAAGTCTGTAACCTTTGACATCTTCAGAATAACCAACAAAAATAAAATTCTCACTTTTAGGATGTAAAACTTTCCTTTTCTCATTAGGAATGTGAAGCATGCTACACTACCAAATACACAGAAGTGGATTGCATCTGGATTAATTTTATTCCATGCTTCTTCCAGTGTTATATTTTTAAGAGCCTTTGTGGGAGTGTAATTTACTATGTAATTTGCACAGTTAATGGATTCCACCCAATAATTAAGGCTTAATTAGATTACATCATACAATTAGGAATTTCTTTTAATGTGTGGTTATGGTGTATATGGAATAATATGTTGCATATAAATTCCCTTCGAACTGCAGTAACTTGTAAATTTATTGTTTACATATTCTCCTCCATTATTTGTTCTTAACATTTGAAGTTGATGTCCAAATTGTTTTTTTACAAGGGATTTATAGGCCAAAAACTTGTCAAATACTTTTCTCTTAAGTTTTAAGAAGTAAACCCAAGTGCGTTTGGAGAAGTCATCAATGAAAGTTAAGAAATATTTGCACCCAGAAAAAGAAGAAGAAGAAAGAAGACCACATAAGTCATTGTGAACAAGCTACAAAGGGGTCGAGGCGTGCTCAAAGACACATTTGTCAAAACTGTCCTGATGATGTTAGTCGAGAACATAATTGACACAAACACCATCTCTGGAAGAAACAAGAGGAAGACCAATCACCATGTGTTGATTACATAGTTGTTGCAATGAATCATAGTTTAGATGACCAAACCGCTCATGCCAATTTTTTTTTAAGTCATTTCTATGAGAAACAAAAACTCATGGAAAATATGATGACCCAATGCTGTCAAATTTGTACAACCTGGTAATATCATCAACAATTCCGGTTGCAAGGACATGCTTAGGATATTTTAAATCCTTATTTACAACTTTGTGATGTGAAAACTCTACGATTTTACCTTCACCTGAATGAGTGATATGATATACTGATAGAAGGTTGCAGGAAAGACTAGGAACACATAATACATCATTGAAATGACTATTATCTACCTGAACTGTTATAGACCGTACAACAATAAGAGATCTATCATCACCAAGAAATATTTTCTTAGTGTTGCATTCATTTAGAGAAGAAAATATGGCTTAATCCTTAGCCATATGATAATATTCTTCAGAATCAATAAGCCACTCATCAAAAGAAGAAGTAGAAGTTGCATTGAAGGAGAAACCAGAAGAAAAAAGTGTGTGTCCATGAGAAGAAGAAAAAGAAGAATCAATATTGATGGTGTGCCTCTTCATTGTTTCTTCTAAGAGTTCCATCTTTTTAAAACATTTACACTCCACATAACCATCTTTCCCACAAAAGTTGCAATGTCTTTCAGTGTTTTTATTTTTGGATTTTGCTCCTTTGTCACCATTAGGAGTAGAAGTTTGTTGAGAGGATGTGGTAATCATGTTTTTATTGTTGTTGTGGCAAGGATGTTGCTTCTTGGGATTCTTGAATTTATCTTTTTGTTGGGCCACAAAGGATAAATTTTTGGATGTACCTGCAGTGTTGATAAATCCAAGTTGCACAAGTTTATCTTTCTCTCGAATAAGAGAATCACAAAAAGACTCAAGAGGGGGTTCTTTATAAGCACTCCCTAGATCTTCTTTGGTGGCATAAAAGGTAGATACAAAAACAAAATATGCACTACCAAAGCTTAGCAAGAATAACATATATGCATCAATCTTCCTTTAGATCTAGTTTGCAGTCTATGCATAAAATTCTAAGTGTTTTGAACTTAGATAAATAATCTTCAATGCAAGGAAAATCATTGGGACTTAAATTCATTAACTAATTTTCTAACTAGTGGGTTCGAATAATATTGTGTTTACCAAACATAGTTTGAAGTTTTTCCCAAGCTTCATCCGGGGCATCAATTCCTTGAAGGTGAAACCTTAAATTGGGAGAGATGTGCATTCTGATTAGTCGACGTGCTTCATCACTCTTATTATCCCACTTGAGTTTATTTTCATCATCAAAGGGTTCTTGTTCTTTTCCCAAGGTAATATAGTACAATCCTTTACTTCTTAGTACATCTTCCATATGGGATTTCCCTAAGAAGTAGTTGGTACTAGTAAGCAACAGATCATTGGGAGAAGCAATATTAAAATATACAGAGAATATGGATTTAAAAGTTGAAACAGATGGTCTAGATGGAAAGCACTCGAAAAAATAGATTGTCTAAAAAAAACAACACTGAAAACAGACTTTCGGATATGAAAGTTATGTCCTTCGAAAAAAGGCATAATCTGTAACCAAAGAGTCACATGGTAATGTTCTTCTTTATCTAAATTTTCCTATAAGCTCACTTTTAAATAAGTTACTTATTAAGTGACTCACTTTTATAGAATAAGTGGGAATCACTTTTACAATGAAGTTACTTTAAAGTTGCATGCTAAAAAAGAGTAACTAAAAATAATATTAGAACTACTTATAGTGATTCACTTTTATAAATCAAGTGAAATGCACTTTACAATGAATGCATAAACTTTTTCAAAAAAGTAACCAAAAAGAGACTTGAACTCAAGACCTTTTACTAAGTAAAGTAACTTTCAACCAAATGAGCTAGTGCAAAACACATTATAATCTTAAGAAATAGGATGGGGGGTGTTTTTGTTGTTGTTTTTGAAGACGGCCTTGAAGTTTGTGCTCAAAAAAACATTTTTTTCATACAGTCATCCATTGTTGAACATTCCATTGACACCTGACCAGATGTGCCCATATTCAGCGAAAATAAAGGTCTCTCGACCCATCAAAATCCATGGCCATAAAAGCAAAAATTGATAAGCTCCATGAGGTCGAGTTTATTTACCCAATCGCATATACCTCATGGGTATCAAATCTAGTTCATGTAAATAAAAAGTAGGACACCATACATGTTTGTACCGACTTTCATGATCTAAACAAAGCTTTCCCCAAAGACAATTTATCTACGCCCTTGACTGATTAATTTATTAATGCCTATGTTAGACATGAGGCCCTATCCCTCATGGACAAATTCTTAGGATATAATCAAATTTAGATTCACCACACTAATCAGTATAAATTGCTTTCACCACACCTTAGGGCACCTTTGCCTATTGATTTATGCCATTTGGTCTCAAAAAATTTGAAGCCACTTTCCACCGTGCCTTAACCTACATATTTCATTACTTGACCTACATTATCTGTGTTTATGTTAACAACCTAGTTTTTCTCACCCATCTTGTCATAAGCATATTTTCTTAGAAATGTCACCTTTGGTAGTCTTAACCTTTATTTCCATCATTATGTGACTTCAGTCTTATCATCATGAGCGAAGTCAAACCCCAAGTCTCACCAAAAATCCATAGCACAGTATTCAGGCTTTTTTCCATGTGTGAGGCATGTAGTAAATCCTTAAAAATCTGCACTAAGACCCTAAAGTAAAAAAAAAAATATTTTTACACAACATTAATTCCTATGCACTTCTTAGAAATAGTGTAATGACCAAAGTTGGACCTTATCAAGCCATTATTTCTAATTATAGGGTTTTATATAATCCTCATTAGTTATCCTTATCTTGTTACTTTATTAATGTATCGAGATTATTCACATTGAAGCTAGCTCTAAAGAGAGGTTCACCATTTCACTTATAAATAAAGCTATTGAGATCACTCATTTCATCCACCATTTACAAGGTTATGCTACCAAGATTCCACTAGAGAGAGTTTGCACCCTACCTACATTCTTTCTATCAATTGGGATTTTGTTTCTACCATCAAATCTTAGAGTTGGAGCACAGAAGAAGGTAAAGGACCTTCCCTCAAGTTGCTTTGGAGCCCATATTGCTACCATGACCATTATTTGTAAGTCCTTGTTTCCGCAAAAATTATTTTCATTCTTTACTTTGTCTTATGGTTTTGAAATTAAATGTATGGTATTTCCTTGTACCATTTCTATTCCATCGAGTAAAATATTGAATTAGCTCGCTAGTATCTTTGCCTTTTTCTCCTATTTTCTTGTATGTTACTTAGATCACACAACTCTTTTTTTGGCACACCATAGTAACAAATAACCATACACAAATTAGCATATCCAAGAGGGAAGTTGACTCTTGTCTCCTTCCTTGGTTGTGTTTGTGGTCCATTGGACCCTTGGTAGTTTACCTTTTCTTAGTTTTTATTGTTTTTTACTTGTTCTAGCCATAATTTGCAGGTGATATGGGTAGTAAACCTTAATTTCCAACCTTGATTATGAGAAGGTGCGACGGGCAAGTGGGTAAGCAGAGGAGGGGGGGTGGGGAGGGGTGGAGGCAGGCGTGTGTAGTATGGAGGGTCGGGGTGGGAAGAGAATTCCAGGAATCGTCCCCTA
>CBVK0100069656.1:0-14777 GCA_900067695.1 Picea abies
TTCTTATCAACCATGACAAAACAATAATGAGTCATATTTACATCAAACACTATTGGGTCCATTACCCAAACCTTTGTGCTACGGGTCTTTCTTCAAGGGTTGACATCAATGAAAACCAACCTTAATCAACATACCTTGGGTGAGACTTCATCTGCTTCGCAGGTGTTGTCGAAAGGGCTAGTAGTTAGGGCTTTGTTCATGCGCTCTTGAGCATTGAACCCTGGGTCTGCCCTTGTGCAAACAGGTGTGCACTGTAAAATAAATGAAATGTCATTCTTCATTGAACTTCATCAAAGGTCAGAACCGGTGTAGAGCGTTCGGAGTCATGCGAGGCTCGGAATGGATGGTTGTCTTTAGTTGTTTGTAGCAAGAATGAAAAACAACATTTGACTGCCATCGTTTATTTATATCGTTTGAATACCATAGTGTACTGAACTTCATGGCTAACGGTTCAAAAGGTTCAATGTTGGGGAAGGCCGCACCTTCCGGCATCTCCCAGGTGATAAAAACTATCAGGATCAAGAGCCAACTGAAATGAAATTCATATCCTTGATCATGTGCGTCTCTACAGTCGAGCTCCAACTGGTTCACTAGGTACTTCACCCAGTTCATCTGGAGACCTTCTATGCACTTCCCTGGGAGGTTGACTACAAAACAAGTGACTTGGGTAGGTCGATTCTTTCTTACTAACTTCCCTGCAATCATCTGACAGGAAAGGCACACTGCGCCACTATGGATAGAAGCTACTTTATATCCTCGCATTCCTTTCTCGACATTGTCGTAAGTTTCCTTGATCTTTTGAGCTAGAGTACGCTTGGCGACTTTTCCTGGATAAAATTCCTGTGAGTTAGGTCCTTGCATACTCAGGCTTGTGATCCTGTGGATCAGTCTTGGATCAACTGTTATATGACATTTTAGCCACAAATAACCACCATGGTAACAAGACAACAGAAGCTTGACACATGCATTCACCCCCTGGTGTTTACAAAAGTGGGGAATCTTCATGACATTTAGCAGGGTGGACTGTGCGAGGTCCATAGTCCACTGTTGAGGGATGATATTCGATTTTTTCCCTTTAGTCCTAGTCAGGTACTTATGTGGGGTGATCATACCATAAACCTTGCGGTCTCCAAGGTTGAAGTCACTGAACTTCAACACTGCAAGCTTATCTTGGTCTGCTCAAACTGCGTGTATCCCCTTCGAGAGGTATGCAGTGACCAAGGCATACTCAAAATATATAGGTGCGTTGTCTCGATTTACTGCACCACTCAGAGGTGTTATGTAGGTGGATAATATAGTCAGAATCAATTTGGTATTCGCTAACTCATCCCTGTGCGTGGTTCACTTTTCATTGGATGGTCAGGATCTGTGAGCAGTGGACGGAGAAGCCTACATTGTTCTCACCAATGAAGCTTGTATTCCTGTAGACATTGACATGACTCTTTTAGTCATCGAGTCGATCATAACTTCTTCAACAACTCTCTATGTAGCGCTCAACTCATTCAGAGGGTAACTTAGACACTACAATGAGATAGAAGGCAATAGCAAAATAGTCACTGTATAAAATCAACAAGTCTTTGAGCTCAAATCCATGTTTAGCAAAAGTGTTCTTGGTGCATGGCACGATAAGATAAATAGGTAACTCAGCAATGGGTCTCTTGAAACGGGTATGAATCCTTCATTAACTCAGTTATGTTCATTATGGCGTGGTCTAATAGTCTGATAGTGAACCATAATTGCCTTTCTTCCCATTCGGAGGGTCAACCAAATGGTTATAATGTCTCCAACGACTATATTGCTTCGCCATGTGTCATTGTTCAAATATCCCTGGGAAGCTCTAATTTTACAAAATTTCCTTTTGTGAGGTTCATTCTAGATCTTTCTGCAACTTTTCAATCTTAGCTCTCTTTTTTCTTAGCTTCCAAGCCTTCTTCCCAGTGAGCGTCGTCTCGGTGTGCCTTTTTCCATTCCGATATGTATCTTCTTTTGACACAATGACTTTGCACTATTGAGATTCTTTCCTAAGATTCGAAGGTGATACTTTTTCTTTATCCGGAATAGGTACTTTAATCTTCTAGGGGTCTTCTAGGGTTCTTTCAAATTCGACATCCGGGTCTCTGGTGCTAAATAGCTTCGATATATTCTTCTATTCTTTAATAAAGTGTGCGATCCTTCTAGTCATGAATTATTTTAACTCTTGCTTCTTCTGCTCTAAAACTTCTTGTTCTTCTTGCCTTTTGGCCTGATCTCTTTCAATTCAAGGTTTTCCTAAAATCATGGTAAATGGTGCGATGTCCTCAATAAATTTAATAACCTCAAAATCTTCTTCTGTCGAAGCTCTATTGATAGTCATAGGTAGCTTGGTAAGTATTCCACATAAGTTGTCAATTTTCCTCTGAATAATCCCATTCCTCCTAATGAAGGAATCATAGCAGGTTTTCCTAAAAGTTTCCAAGTTCTTTCTTTCATAATATTCACCTATGTTTCCTCATCCAAAACACAGTCAATCTCCAAGTCTCCTATTCTTGATTTGATACATTCTTTTTCTTTGAAGATCTATGATCATCTATCATGTCGGTGGTCATTCAAGGTTTCTTTTATCTGTAGAAATACTCTATCTGATTCTTTCTAGGGTTCTGCCATTTCTGGATCTGCCTTAGGGTTTTCCTAATAAAGATTCATTCTTTCAACCTTGACAATCATTCTAGGGAAATCCAATACTTCATGGTCCATAACTTTACAACAAAGACAACTAGGTCTTCTTCCAGGGAATTCCTTAGCAAGATGTCTTGGTTTTCTATAGCTGTAACATAGGGATAATCATTTCTTTTTTTTAAATGATCCCAAGCCTTTCTTGTATTGCACGTTAGGATCCTGCATCCTTTGTTAGTCCAAACATTATTTCTATGCATAGGTATAACATATCTTTCATTATTCTTATCAGATCTACTCATATCAAATCTTCTTTCATCTATTAATTCCTTAGTTTTCAATCTAGGAAAGAATCTATCAAACATACCTAGATCCATACTATTGAAACAAAAATTTCCACTTATCTTACTTCTATAGAGCAAAAATCTTTTCAGATCTAGAATTTTTCGCTATTCTTACCTTTATCAGAGCACAAATCTTGTAGATCTTACCTCTTTTCTTCAGATCAGACTTCTTTTCCTTAGCATAGAGCTTGTCAAACTAAGTAGATTACTGTGCTAGAGAAACAGATCTACGCATAGATCTTTCACAATGTCAGGTTGGATCTTTGCAAAAAGCTTCTTCGTCCTCAGTTCCCAGCAATCACAGTTTCAGGTCCCAACAATGGAACCATTTGTTGGCACAGGGGCAAACCCAGGGTTCAACGCTACAACAACACACCAACAAAACCTTAACTATCGGCCCTTTTGTCAACACCTGCGAAGCAGATGAAGTCTCACCCGAGGTAGAGGCGGGGGTGGTTGCAAGACTCAGGTGTCTACAACCTTAGTTGGGACACATATCTGTGATTATAATCCTTAATAGAGCACTTAGCACTATTAGTTCATCATCGTTTAACCAATATCTACTCCGCAGAGAAAACAGAGCATCGCAACATTCACCCTGATCTAATGTATTTAAGCACTTAGAATATAAAAATGGATTAGATATAGCGTATTTAGGCACTAAGAAAATTCACTTATATCAGATCTAACATCCAGATCCTTCATAAGCACAAAGAATAAATAGATCTATCTATCTATCTATCTATATCAAGCACTTAGAAAATAACACATAAATACATTAGAACATCACACAGAGCATAATAACACAGTATTTACGTGGTTCACCCCCACCCTGGGGCTACGCCCACCAACTCTTCTTCTTTATTATTTTCAATTAGTCATCTACATGCACAGAGCCACAAAAACTCTACTCTGCATAGGACAAAATATTTGTGCAGCTCGCTAGATCCTTCTTCCTTGAGTTACAACACAAAGCCATTCACAGTCTATTACAACCACATGCACTTAGCTCTGCAAGCATCTCATTGTATGCACAAAGAATCTACAAACTATACTTTCACTTAGCACTTAGATTATCAACGCCTCATCACATAGAACCCCTTCTTACATTGCCTAGACATCTACTTATAGTATACAACATAGGCTTAAACATGGGTAAACCCATAGGCCAACATTTCATACCCATTACATATTCCCATAACCCGAAAAGGACCCAAAAAAGGGGTCGAGATCTTGTGATATCCGCTTCATCTTGAGCTCTTCCTTCGACAGGCTTTTGAAGTCCCAAAATAGGTCAAACTCGACCAAGAACCCTCAAAACTTGGTCAAGGGCCAACACAATCCAACGTGTGAAATAATAGGTAGCGGTTAGAATATACCTGTGTCTCTTGGAAGAATGAGGATTTATCTCACCAATTATATCTATCCCCCATTGTTCGAAGGGTTCTTCTACATCTACAGGTCAGAGAGGAATAAAAACTTGTGTTCCCTTCCTCCAGCTTTTTGACATGCTTCACAACTCCTTGAGTGTGCATTATCATATTTGAAGAGTGTGGGCAAGTAATATCCTGCTCTTAGCACCTTGTGGGATGTTGTGTCTCCTAAAAAATTACCTCCAGCTGGTCCATCGTGCATATCTTTCAGTACATTATTGATATCTTGTTTTTCAAGTCATTTGAGTAACACTCCATTATAATTATTTCTGAACAAGATGCCATGTAACAATAGATACTCTGAGGATTTTAGCCATAGTTCCCTCTTATTCTTAGTGTTGAGGTGATCTGGAGAAATTCCATGTTGTAAGTAATATTTAATATCATTTTAATATGATCTTTCAATGGTTAGGACATATGGAACCTGTTGATTATACATTGCAGGTTCATGTTTCCAACCATCCTCCTCTTTTTATTCATCATCAACTCCTTGTGTCACTAACTTACATAAGCCTTGAACTTTCACAACATTAGCTAGTTTGAATTAGAGGTCATACTATTCTAGAGTTGTCATCCACTTCCCTCATCTTTCACCCAGTTATTTTTTAATGAATAGAGACCTTACTTATGGGTGTGTGACGTTGAATTTAGTATGATTTTTTAGGATATAAGGTATGAATTGTTTGATGGCTTTATGGACTGCAAAATATTTCTTATCCACTAGAGGATAATTCATCTCAACACCCTATAACCTAGTTCTCATAAACATGATAGGGTATTCGTCCCCTTGTTCATATTTTGCATGAGAACTGCTACTAAAGAATGATCGGATGTGAATGTATACAACACAAAATATTTGGAGAAATCCATATTACGCAGAAATGGAGCAGTGGCTATAGAAGCTCTAATATTTTTGAATGATTCTTTCTCCAACAGTGTCCATTTAAAATGTACGTCCTTTTTAATCATTCTTTGAAGCAATTTTACAATCTCCGCAAAACTTGGAACAAATCTTCTTACAAAGTTGATTCTTCCAAAGAACAATTGCATAGATTTCTTATTGTGTGGTGGTGGAATTTGTAGAATAGATTTTGTTCTTTCTGGGTCCATCAAAATTTCATATTTAGAAATTATGTGGCCTAACAAAATGCCTTATGAAACAATAAAGACAGTCATTTTTGGGTTTAGAGAAATCCCATATTTTCTGCATCGTTCAAAAATCTATTTCAGATTCTTAAGATGGCCTTCCCGTTCTTTTGAATAAACTGTCACATCGTCTAAGTAAAATACCGCACTTTGACTGATTAAACCTTTAAAAACAATATACATTTCCCTTTGGAAGGTAGCTCCTGCATTCATTAAACCAAAGGGCATCCGTTTTTAAGCATACATTCCCCATTTAGTTCAGAAAGTGGTTTTAAATCGGTCTGGTTCCACCACAAGAACCTGATTATATTATGAAAACCCGACTAATAGAGAGAATAGTTGGGATATAGAGATAAGTTGTAGGATTTGTTCCATTGGGGAAACTGCGTAATTATCTTTGTCAAGAGCACGATTAATATTTCTGAAGTCTATACAAATCTTGATTTCTCCTGACTTCTTTTTTACAGTCACCCTATTGGACAACCAAGTTGAATGTCTAACTTTGAAAATGATTCGGGCATCCAATAACATTTTTAGTTCCTTTTGTATAAGAGGTTGGAGAGTTGGATGTATCTTTCTAATATTTTTTTGAAACGACTTGATACCTTCCTTGATGGGAATCAGGTGTTGTATTATACGTGTGTCATATGTTTTCACATCATCATACGTCCAAGAAAAACCATCTCGATACTTCTTAAACAACTCTGTAAAAGTGTGATTTTTCGTATCTGAACAACAAGTGCCCATATTAACATATTTAGGTTGCTTAGATGTTCCAAAATTGACCAATAAATGCATCATAGTAGAACTACTGTTCTTAGGGTTGGCTAGCCTCTTGAACTTGGATTGTAAATCAAATAATATTTCAAGAGTCAAAACATTCTTCGGAACACAATTTGTCTTTATCTTGTTAGTATCTTCTCGATAAGTTTGTAACTCTTGTTGATGTACCTCATCATCAATCAATTAATCTTGGAATGTATATGAACTAGTAAGAAAGTTGATAATCTGTGGGTCTCTATCAAATACTCTCCAAATCGTGATATTGTCTGGTATGAAGGGCCTAGACATCATTTCAATCGAAAAACCATCATCAGGGGCATAAATCTAAATGTTGCATTGGCCAGTATATCGACATATATATTTTGATCATGAGGTATAGAAGAAATATTAAATGCATCAAATGATTAAAGAAGATTCCATACCTCTTGCTAATAAGCCTTAAGATGTGGAGATAGGCAATGAATAGTGTTTCTTACCTGTCAAACAATGATTTCAGAATAACCAAACACCTTAAGATATTTAACGTGGAGATAAATGGATTTTTTAAGGCCCTGAACTAAGGATTCGAATTCAGCGATGTTGTTGGAACATTCAAACTCTAAGCGGCATGATATCAACATTTTTCCTTGACTAGGATCAATTAGAACACATCTTACTCTGACTCCATCCTGTTTTTTAGGGCCATTGAAGAACATGGTCCACATGTCAAAAAGTTTGGTCTTGTTAGTTGAACTAAATCCTAAGTTAGTTATTATTGAACATGCACTATTATGGATTCGTGGGCAGAGTCCTAATTGTAATTTTGATGGTATATCAAATTTATGTGCTTCATAACAACTGTAGTCAATTTCGAAAAAGTCATTACCCAAAACGAAATGGGAAAAGATTATGGGATCGTTCATACCTTCCAATTACATCACTGTGTGTTTCATGTGTGCCTCATTGTTTACACAGATTTGATTGAATTTTCCTTTATGAGGAATCCATAGATGAGACCAATCAATAGAGAAATAACCTTGAAGTTTGGCTGACAAATATTTGCTTAATAAAAAACCGTAACTCTCTGGTATGTCTACAAAAACTATTTCTATGGTATGATGAACCTTGGGGTCGAATGATAACATGATTAAAACATCTCTGGGTTCACCTTTCGCATTAACATATGTCCTATCTAATTGTATGATCCTAGTTTTTGTTATTTATGGAAAAGCATTTATTTTTTGGAAAATAGAGAAAGGCATGATATTGGAAGAGGCACCTGAATCTACTACACAATTGTGTACATTGAAATTAAAAATTTTGTATGTGAGAAGAAAAGGTGGTACCTAATATTTTAAAAATGCGCCTATGCTTTTTGCGTTTATAGATTTTGTTATCTCCACTTTGTGTATCTCTTATGCATCACTTTCAAGGATGAGACTTTTAGTAGCTACGATAGTTCCTTTCAAAGTATCATGAGGCTTGAAAGCATTGCGTAGGAGATCGCACTGTTGTGTTGAAGAACATATATCAAACATGTAAATATTAGATTTTTTTTTCTTCATGTCTTAATTTACATTGTAGTCAAGGTTGTTGATAGCATGACCTAATTTTTACTCAACTACTTTTTCATTATTTGCTGTCAAGTTAATCTTAGCATCATTCCATGTTGAACCATATGTTCTTGGTTTATCTTTGTTTGTTAAGACAATTTTTCTAGGTTGATTATTTTTCTTCCCTTTGGTCGCATCATTTTGTTTTAAAAAGACAGGGGGTGGTGTTATTTTCCTAAGAGAGATGGTATATCCTTTGGAGGAAGGAGTGTTAGGTACTAGACCTTTGTTGTGTAAGTTATAACCTTTTGGAGCAACATCTTTGACAAATTGCGTATCTCCTGCAAGGATTTCCTGAATATACTCATCCTCTGATTCTGGACACTAGTCCCAACAAGGCATATCAAATTGCATGGGAGCTTCATCAATAACATTAGTAGGAGCTTGTGCATGGCTTTCATCATCCAAACTTTTTTGATATAGAAATTGATTTATCACAAGGATCATAGAATTGACCCACTGAGGGCATGTTTGTTATGGGTGATTATGTTGATGATAAGAACAAAAATTATCATTGATAGAGCTATATAAATTGAAATCCATGTGTGGTGGTTCAGGTGGTTGTGGTGGGTTATCCAGTTTCTTAAAGAATGGGCAGAAAGTTTATGGCTTTGATGATCCTTCACTGACATTCTTTTTAAGGTCCACAACTTCATTAGATAACTTCTTAATCATTTTGACTACATTGTCAATGTCCTTTGACTCCCTGCCAAGTGGTTTAGATAATAGCAATGGTTTCTTTTGAGATGGATTAGTTTCTTCGTAACATGGATGTTGATCATATGCAGATAAATCTCTTTCCATAGTCTCAACTTCATCAAAGTTGAGTGCTAATGTGCTTTTGTTAGCCCATTTTACAAACATCCCTATGGAAGGGGTTAATACAGTTGCATAATATTCAATAGCTAATGACTAAGCATGAGATATATCACAAGAAAACTTGATTAAGACATTGAAAAATATGTGTTTAAAATCATTTACTCTTTCTCTCTTGTCCATTCGGATAGCCCTTAATTCATTATGTAGAGACGCAATTGTTTGTCTTTCTCCGATTTTTCTCATAAAGAGCCTTTCAAAACTGTCCTGATTAGTAATAGACTCGGCACGTAAGATGAAATACTAATTAGAGGATTTCCCAGAAAAAGTGTAAGGAAATAGACTGCACACTATGTCATCATGTTCGACACCTAGAAGATGTATGGACAAAAATAAATTATCCACATGATCTTTCGGGGATCCGGGTTTATTTGGGTCAAATTTTGGGAGAATCTTATAAAATTTTCTCGGCATTTCATGCAGTTATCCAGCACGATTGAGATCTCCTTGGGCCCTCCATCGAGGTATAAATTTTTTGTGGTTATTGTTTTCTCCCATTAATTGTTCTATGGTAATTTTTGTTTGTTCACCTTCGAAATCTCCTTTAGGTTCAATAAGAAAACATGTGTCCCTTCTCAAAGGCATTGGAACTTCTTATAAAGTAGTTTCAATGTGGTCATCTATAGAGTTAACGTAAAAATTGGGATATGTGTTGGGAAATTATACACGACTTTCTTTCCTCCTAGGGAGATTAGAGGATGTAGGTATTTTACCAAGCAGTTTTGCATAAGCACATGTAATTCTATGGGTTTCGTGGAGCCCTTCTTGTGGTATGAGAAACCATGCCTCAGTATGTATTTCAGGGCTACTGGAGGCACTTCCAAAATTAGGCTTTGAGTCCTCATAGGTAACTTATTGTTCAAACTAGACTCAAGGAAAAAATGTGGGTTGGGGATCATGACTACTTGTCGAAGACTGATTTCGATTATTATTTAACTCATGTATGTAAGCCATAAAATATTTCCCTCCTTCTAGCACCAATTTTGTTGACGGGTCCAAATTCTCCTGACAACAGCAAGGGGTTCTCCCTAGTACACAGTCCCAAATAGACTATCCATCGTTTGAGTTAGGAGACCCATCCGGAATTTGGTCGGTTGGAATTATTACTATTTTAGGGGGGTTTTGATAGGTTTCATACCATTTTTCTGATGAGGGTGGATGATGAATGGATATGTAATGTAAAGATGTAGATGTAGACTATGTAAGAAATGAAAGTTAAATTAACACTAACCTATTTTAACCTATCCGAGATAGGAGCATACTAAAGTGACCTGTGATCTATAAGTTGAAATGAAACCCTGCATTACTTCTACTCAGATAACCGATATAAAAGAGAAAGATTCTAAGCAAGTGTATACAAATACGTATAACTAGAGCAGTCTAGATTACAAAAATGCATACATTAACAACCCACAAATCTCAAGGTATTAATATATTTAAATAAATACTCTAATCTGAAAAATAGCAAAGATTGCATGAGAATTAATATATAACAACATAGCATTCTTGCAGTCCATAGGAACAGTTTCCACCTTCACCAGAAGTAGTTCTCAGCTAAGATTTGTTCATACACAAGAATTCATTCTATAACAATTGGCCCTGAGGAATTTCAATATTCATTAACAAAGAAGTCCTTGAATGGTTCTTGAGTCTCTACATTGTTGAAAAACCCAAAAAGAACTTTCTAAATGGGGTTCTATTCTATTTTATACAAATGTTTAATAACCCCTATGTGACTCTTCATCTTATTCTTAAAGGAGAAGTTACAAAAATGGTTCACCTTCTCATTCCTAATGATAAGTGTCAGAATGGGATGAAATTGGTATTGGTTGGGAAAAGGACAAAAAACAAAAATAGGTATTTTATCCTTTTCTTATGGATTTTTGTTGCTCAGGAAGGCTGTCCAAATTTCCAGCTAATCATATAGTGATCCAATCCTTCTTTACATTAGCCTCTCCGATGTTGTGTTGATCAATGCAATATTTTTCTCGAGAGTGCCCATATCCTTTTTCAGTTTCATCATGAAAGATTGTACCATGGTATGAAGCTTCACTGGATGTAGCAAGTGTTGATCAATGAGATCTGTGGAGATGAAGGTATTTTTTTCAACTACTTTCTTCTTTCAATTGGTGCTACCATGTACTGCATTCACCATTTTTTTTGTCACTAGGTTCTTCCCAATTTCATCTAATCTTGGGAGCCGACCATTCCTAATAAGTTCCTGGGAAGCTTTATGGATCCTCGATCATATTTCCATGATTTGGTGACTTCGTTGTCAACCTTCTGTCCTATATGATGACAATGATCTAGCAAATACAAGTTTGTATTTCTTTTCTCTTTTGATGGCTGGTAAATCTTAGGTGGTGCATTAGGATTCTCTTTTATCCATCTGTCTATGTCTGATAAGCCTTCGTGAATTGTGTTTTATTGCGACAGCTTCATCTGTATGTGATTATTTTTCTCAATGACCATTATAGCCACATTTTGGAAGAGGTGTATATGGGAGTACATGTCAACAAGAGATCCTTCTAGCTCATTTCTTACCTTTTTGGCACATACTTTGAATATTTGGAGGCTCCTCTTGTCAATCTTTACCTGTTGAAGTCTTTCCTCCAGATCTCTGATACTTAACTCCTTTTCTTCATTTTGTTGGAATAACCTTTGTATGTTGTCTACATTGGCGTTCATGAATGAGGAGGCAGCCTTAGCTTTGGAAATGGGGTCTTCTCTAACATCTTTTGTGACTGGGACATGGGTAACTACTAAGATAGAATATCCTTCAGTTACTGACACTTTCTTTACCCGTTCCTGCATGATCCTATCGGTCTTACTTTCATACGTGAAACTTCTTATATCCAACACTTTACTCATTTGAAATGAATTCCAGAGCCCGAGTCCTAAACCATTTCCTATAAAATCTATTTTTATACCTGCAATAGATGTTCTTGGTATGTCCACTTCCATGGGACGTGTATCGTCCCTTCTGTATTCTGCATTTTTCTTTTGTCTTTCTCCTTCAATAGCTTTGTATGATGTTTTTTTTTTTCTACTTTCTCTACTTTCTTTGTTGTTTCTCATTCCTTCATTTCTTGTTCCATCGGGGCTTTTGCTTCAACTTCATCTTTAGCTCTAGCTTTTTTAGCTTCAATATTTCTCTTATTTGTGTCATTTTTATTCCTTAAAAACTTTTCTTTATCCCTCCTCTTTTTCTCTGTTGGTACCTCTTCTCCTCCCTCTGCAGATCCCAAGTGATGATATGGAAATAGGGGAGAGATGCCCAAATTCTTATTGTTATGCGTCTTTCCCGGTTGCTTCTGTTTCCTTTTACTCATCTACAATTATTCCTTTTGACTGGTCATGCATGTTGAAAATAACTTCATCATATGTTATGACATTTTGATGCACTTCTTCCTCTTCCCACAAATCTATAGTATACTCATAAGGAATCCTGATGTTATTGAAATGTTCCTTAACAATACCCTAAGGATCATGTCTTCCAAATCTGTCTTCCCCAAGGTCATAG
Source organism: Picea abies (assembly GCA_900067695.1). NCBI lineage: Eukaryota > Viridiplantae > Streptophyta > Pinopsida > Pinales > Pinaceae > Picea > Picea abies. Next base: position 12,350 of record CBVK0100069656.1, read on the forward strand.
GAAAGAGGAGCATATACTTCTTCCTGGGCTTGTTTAGTATTTTCAAAGAAATCATCCCTCCAATTCTGTGTATAATATTTTGATATGCTACTTCCTGAAGGACAAGCTTGTTGGGCACAAATTGTTGAAGTAGATGTGGTGGCTTCATCACACCATATATTCTTATGTAAGTACCATGATCCATAATATACCAATCCCCAATCTTTTTTATAACTTCTATGGATTTGTCAATCATGCATGGGGGTATGGTGCAAAAGATGAATTCATATAACGAAATAAGGAAGTGTTCACATATCCTTTGGTACTCTACATGGTATTTGTGCTCCTATAGAACTTTACAATATATTTGGATTTTGGGGTTAGTAGGCAACCAACTCTATCCCATGTTAGGGTACTTGTGAGGTATACACATTATGTCCAGCAGGTATGAGGACATATGGAAGCCAATGAATGTTCCCAGTTGGGATTGCTTTACTATGGAGATAACAGTCATGAGATTGTCGGACAATATGTCTGCCCAATTGAATGTAGTCCCCACATCTGTGAAAAAAATAAATCAAAGGAATGTATGATGAGGTGAATTGTACTACATCGGGTTCCCCATATAACCTGCACAACATGGCTACCAAATATTGGTAGGGCCTTCTTAAGACATTCGTGGGATACCGACCTTTGGGTCTGTATTTAAATTGTTTTTTTCCCTTATACCATTTAGGGAACAAATCTTTCAGTGTATACTTGAACTCACTAAGGAGTTTACCATCCAATCTTATGCTTCCCTCCTCAATGTGATAGCATTTAGCTAAAAAATAAGGCCTAAAAGAAGTTATGGGATCCTTTCTTGCTTGCAGATGTATCTACTTCTTATGTCAGCGTTCTTCAAAATCTAGGAGATGGCATGAGTGCAAGGGAAAATTGTTGGATTTCCTGCTACCTTGAAGACCCTTGATTGTCTAATATTTTTGAAAGATTGAAGCTCGTCTCGATCTTCAACTTCAACGGAGAAATTTTATTTTTTGAACATGTGGTAAGCTTCTCCACATTTCAAGGTTTCTCCATATTTTTCCAGCAGTCAAGCCGTATCATCATATGCATCCCCAATAATCTCTATTTCTCCTGATTTGTGGGAACTACCAGAGGTTTCAGCTCCTGATGCCTTTCCTATTGTTTTCTTTCGTGGATACATATTAGAAACTACCCAAAAGATAAGCTTAGAGTGCATAATAAGATGTAACGTACTATTCAATGTAATTAAATGATTAGAAATAATAGAGTTATTAAGATTATTATGAGATAGAGATTCATCCTCTGAGGATATTAGGATACTCATAGGAATTCTTAAGAAACTTGGTAAAATTTTGGGAGGAAAGGGTGGAGAATAGGATTTTGGAAATAAAAATTGGAGGTACATAGGTTAACTTCTTCGATGGATGTTGGAGAGGTTTATGATAAGCATTTTGATACAAGAGGGGAGATTGTTGAAAAATTTCCTATTGGATATGTTAAGAAAAACTCCTCCAATCGCATCAGAGGATTTAGTAGGAGCTCCTCATATGAGGTTGGAGGAGTTAATCCCAACTATTTTGTTAAGTCATCGGAAGAGTTTACCAAAAGTCTTGAATGCACGTAAATATCGATGATGTTAAATTAAACTCTTTTGATCATATCAGAGGAGTTAAGAGTAACTCCTCGGATATGGTTAGAAGAGTTATACCTAATTATTTCAATAAGTGTGGGGGGAAATAGTTGTAACTCCTCTGATCGCATCAGAGTAGTTAGTAGTAACTCCTCGGATGTGGTCAAAGGGGTTAGTTGTGTTAGGATATTTAGAAACTTAGGAGTTAGTTAATATCTACTTGGTCTAATGTGTCATTAGGTAAAATTATGTTTCTTAGTGTGTTTCTTTAGTATGCATTAATATGCAATTGTAGTTAGGAAATCTGACAGTCACAATATGTTCCCGACATAGAGTTATCCGACGATTCATACTCTCCTCGATTTTAATGGCCATTGATCTGTGGCTTAACACCTAATTAGTCCATGATCTCTATTTAAATAGCATGGAGGGTCATTTTCCGATGATCGATTGTGAGAAACTCTCTTGTAAAGTCTCTCTATAATCTTTTTATTTTGCACTAATAAATTGCTCCAACTGGTCGTGTTGGTTAGGGCCGTGGATGTTTCCCCGTAGGGGTTTTACCACGTGAAACAAATGGTGTGTTGATCTTTGATCTGGTTATGTGAGTGGCTATTGAAGGTTTTCATCCTCTATTGGAATACTTGTGTTGTCGAACATGGTATCAGAGCCGGTTTGAAGACCCTCTCTTGTTGTAGATTGAGATCGTTGTTGTTGGGAAATAACACCCTACGGACTAGCAAGCTAGGGTTGGACTTGCATGCAGATCATGACCTTAAAGAAATCACTTTT
>CBVK0100069657.1:0-14774 GCA_900067695.1 Picea abies
TTTTATAAAGTTGTAAAATGGTTCTTTTATTAAAGTGACTTTTTAATAAAGTGTACCTTCTAATTTTAAAGTGACTTTATTTCATAAAGTGCACTTATGTGATAAAGTGAAATGTACTTTAATATTTTAAGTGATTTATTTCGAAGGGAATAAATCACGACCCTTGATCTTGTAAAGTCAAGATTAGATCTTGGCCTTTGGATTTATGGTTAGGGAAAGTGAAAAGACACTTTGGAGGAAAAATGTCATTTTTAATATTTATAAAAGAATGCATTGGGCAATGCGCAAGACACATTGAGAGAAGGAGCTTGAGAGATTTCTGAGTAAGCTTGAGAGAGGAAAGAGGAAAAAAAGGAGGGAACGTTTTCCAACAAAGCTAGGGAACAAATCCGAAGGAGGGATTTCTATTTTGGTGTGTTTTTGCTAGTACGGGCCATAATGTATGGATCTGTACAGGTCATACAACAACAAACTTGGTCACAGAAATCGAGGCATCTTGCTGCACATATTTCGAGGCATATTTTCTGAGTTTTCTAAAGGAGGTCGGTCGTATAGGAAGATGGTACAACATCCTATTCTTGACACATTTTATGAGGTGCAATTTGCGGCAAATCCATATAGTTGTACGGACTGTGGCAGGAATTTCAAGACAAATTTTGGTGGGACAAATTTTTTGTTGTAAGTGGTTTTTATCTTGGCTGTAAAAGTATTATTGTTGTTGTTATGTACTTTCATGAATTTGAATAATAGAATCTCTCTCTCTCATTGGATTTCCCCACATTGGGGTTTTCCCTGGCATTTGCCTAAATTTCTGAGTTATTCATGTGTGATTGAATGATGTTCATTTTGTTTATTTTCGTTGCATAATTACTTAGAAATGTGTATTTCTTCTTATGGTAATCTTTGAATGTGATTTTTAGACATTTCAGAGTTCATGCAAGATAGTTATCTCTAGGTTGCTGATTTTTGTCATTAAAATTTACATGATATCACAGCTTGGACTCTTAGTGACAGTGAATAATGAGATTTTTGGGAAAGTTTGAAGGGGGGGAATTTTTTATTGTTTTTCTTGAGTTATGACAGGGAATATGGCTACATGCATTAGATTTTAGGATCAGTTGGATGGAATTTCCAACTATTTGCAGTATAAGGTTCGGATGTCAATTGTTCTCGAGATTAAGATTTGGAATTATGTTAGTTCTTTTGTTGTGGTTCCCGTAGCATATCATGTTTCTCTGGATTTAGATGAGGTCAAGGAAGCCAAATCTCAGAGGATTATTCTAGATGGGGTGAAGGATCACTTTATCCCACACTTGGATAAGAAGAAGACAACCAAAGAGATGTGGGATGCATGTAAGAACTTATTTGAGATGAAGAATGAGAACCAAAACATGGCTTTGAAGGATAAGTTTCATGATACGAAGATGGGTAAGGAGGAGAGTGTTTCCTCTTATCTTACCTGGGTAGCTCAAGTGAAATATGAGATGGCTTATGTTGGAGAGGTTATATCGGATTCAGAGTTACTAAGGATAGCCTTGAAAGGATTTACCAAGAAATGGGAAGTATTCATCAAGTGTGTGTGGGTCATGAGAATCTTTCAGATTGGAGCAAACTATGGGATGATTTCACTTAGGATGAGATTCGAGAAGGATCTCAGAGCAATGGACAAAATATAGATGGAGCCAATGAGAATGTTACTCTTACTCCAAAGAGCAAGAAGAAACAAAGTTTTGCTAGGGACTTGAGCAAAGTTAGATGTTATTGTTGTAACCAATTAGGGAACCTTGCTTCTCATTGTCCTGAGAGGAAGAAGAAGAAGCAATGAGAGGGACCTGAGACAAATAATACAAAATCCATGGAGGAATTTTCTTCCAAGTATGAGAGGGAATTTTCTTTGGTTACCCTAGTTTCCAGTGTTAGTAGCAGAGGATTTGGAGGTGATATCAAATGGATTGTTGATAGTGGAGCCTCTTTACACATGACGTGAATCTGACGAGTATTCCTAATTATCAAAGAGAGAGGTCTTGACCGGAAGGTGGTAAATCAAGGTGGTATGGCATGAGTTGTACATGGATTTGGGAGGGTTAGATTCCAACTTGAGCATGGAGGATTCCTGGAGCTTGATGGAGTTACCTTTATTCCAGGGTTGAGGGTTAAATTTCTCTCAGTCTCAGCCTTGGAGGATGTAGGATATTGTACATTTTTCAAGAGGGAACATGTCTTTATATATAGGGAGGGAGCGGTCCCAGTGGAACTGTAACTGATCGGTGATCAGGTGGATAGGTTGTATATGTTGCGAGGACAACCTTCAATGTATGATTCATTGTCAGATGAGGAGCATGAAGAGGCTCCTGAGACTGCGGTGGTCCCAAGGATTCAGTCTTGCATTTTGAGAGAAGAGAGTGAGTCTCTTATGAGAATCGACAAAAGTCTCAGTTGGTGTGGTCGGACCATTGCTCAGGATGGAGTGGATTCGCCAAGGAGCTTAGGATTCTAGGTAGTTGTCAAGAGAAGATATTCTAGTTCGCGTTCTATGCAAGTGTTGAGGATGGCTCCAGGTTCATAGGGATATCCTACTGATCATAGTGTGATGGGACCAGATGATGGAGATGGTAGTGAGTACATCCCTCACTAAGAGGGAGTGTTAGATTTTTAGATGGGGAGGTACTCCGCATGTGTTGTCTTGTATGCAGATGTTACCTTATGTTGACACTACTAGGAACTTAACATTGTAATGGGTTTTTATAAAGTTGTAAAGTGGTTCTTTTATTAAAGTTACTTTTTAATAAAGTGTACCTTCTAATTTTAAGGTGACTTTATTTCATAAAGTTCCCTTATGTAATAAAATGAAATGTACTTTAATATTTTAAGTGATTTATTTTGGAGGGAATCAATCATGGACCTTGATCTTGTAAAGGAAAGATTAGATATTTGACTTTGGATTTAGGGTGGGGGAAGGTGAAAAGACACTTTGGAGGGAAAATGTCATTTTCAGATTTATAAAAGAATGCATTGGGTAGTGTGCAAGACACATCGAGAAGACGGAAGGAGTTGAGTGAGAGAGATTTTCTGAGTAAGCTTGAGAGAGGAAAGTGAGCAGCTTGGAGGGCACATTTCCCAAGGAGGAGGGCACAAATCCCAAGGTGATATTCTCTGTATAGTGTTGTTCCATTTTTCCTGTGCTGGTTCGTACTATATGAATCTGTACACTCCGTACAACAGGAAGAGGGGTGCGGTTTTCGAGGCATCCTTTGGCACAAAAATCGAGGCATTTTATGGAGATCTTCTTGTTGCTGCTGGGTCGTACTATGCATGCTGTACAATACTCTGTCGGGCATTATTTTCGAGGATCATATTTGGAGGAGGCCATACAACTGTACAAACTTGGGCACGTTTTCCAAGGCATACTTTTTGGGATTGTTTTTTATGGCTGTGAGGTATTTCCCTTGGCTGGAAATGTGTATTTGTTGTTGTACTGTACTTTCCTGAAAGCTGAATAATATATCTCTCTCTCTCATTGGGTTTCCCGACATTGGGGTTTTCCCTGTCTTTTGCCTAAATTTCTGAGTGTTATGGGTTGTTGTCCATTGTGTTTATTTCCGTTGCATTTTTGCTTAGCAATGTGTATTTCTACTTATGGTAATTTTGAATGTGGTTTTGAGGCATTTATGAAGTTTATGTAAGACAATTATCTCTAGGTTGCTAAGTGTTTGACAGAAATTTCAGTGTGTTGATTCTTGTCATTAAAAAATTACATGGTATCAAAGCTTTGTCTCTGACAGTGGGCAATGTGATTTTTGGGCAAAAGGGTGTGATAAGAACTTATTTGAGATGAAGAATGAGAACCAAAACATGGCTTTGAAGGATAAGTTTCATGATACGAAGATGGGTAAGGAGGAGAGTGTTTCTTCTTATCTTACCTAGGTAGCTCAAGTGAAATATGAGATGGCTTATGTTGGATAGGTTATATCGGATTCAGAGTTACTGAGGATATCCTTGAAAGGATTTACCAAGGAATGGGAAGTGTTCATCAAGTGTGTGTGGGTCATGAGAATCTTTCAGATTGGAGTAGACTATGGGATGATTTCACTTAGGATGAGATTCGAGAAGGATCTCAGAGAAATGGAAAAAATATAGATGGAGCCAATGATAATGTTACTCTTACTCCAAAGAGCAAGAAGAAACAAAGTTTTGCTAGGGACTTGAGCAAAGTTAGATGTTATTGCTGTAACCAATTAGGAACCTTGCTTCTCATTGTCCCGAGAGGAAGAAGAAGATGAAATGAGAGGGACCTGAGACAAATAATACAAAATCCATGGAGGACTTTTCTTCCAAGTATGACAGGGAATTTTCTTTGGTTACCCTAGTTTCTAGTGTTAGTAGTAGAGGATTTGGAGGTGATATCAAATGGATTGTTGATAGTGGAGCCTATTTACACATGATGTGAATCTGGTGAGTATTCCTAATTATCCAAGAGATAGGTCTTGACCGGAAGGTGGTAAATCAAGGTGGTATGGCGTGAGTTGTACATGGATTTGGGAGGGTTATATTCCAACTCGAGCATGGAGGATTCCTGGAGCTTGATGGAGTTCCCTTTATTCCAGGGTTGAGGGTTAACTTTCTCTCAGTCTCAGCCTTGGAGGATGTAGGATATTGTAAATTTTTCAAGAGGGAACATGTCTTTATATATAGGGAGGGAGCGGTCCCAGTGGAACTGTAGTTGATCGGTGATCAAGTGGATAGGTTGTATATGTTGCGAGGACAACCTTCAGTGTATGATTCATTGTCAGATGAGGAGCATGAAGAGGCTCCTGAGACTGCGGTGGTCCCAAGGATTTAGTCTTTCATTTTGAGAGAAGAGAGTGATTCTCTTATGAGAATCGACAAAAGTTTCAGTTGGTGTGGTCGAACCATTGCTCAGGATGGAGTGGATTCGCCAAGGAGCTCAGGATTCTAGGTAGTTGTCAAGAGAAGATATTCTAGTTCGTGTTCTATGTAGGTGTTGAGGATGGCTCCAGGTTCATAGGGAGCTCCTACTGATCATAGTGTCATGGGACCAGATGATGGAGATGGTAGTGAGTACATCCCTCACTAAGAGGGAGTGTTATATTTTTAGATGGGGAGGTACTCCGCATGTGTTGTCTTGTATGCAAATGTTACCTTATGTTGAAACTAGTAGGAACTTAACATTGTAATGGGTTTTTATAAAGTTGTAAAGTGGTTCTTTTATTAAAGTTACTTTTTAATCAAGTGTAACTTATAATTTTAAGGTGACTTTATTTCATAAAGTGCCCTTATGTAATAAAATGAAATGTACTTTAATATTTTAAGTGATTTATTTTGGAGGGAATCAATCATGGACCTTGATATTGTAAAGGAAAGATTAGATCTTTGACTTTGGATTTAGGGTGGGGGAAGGTTAAAAGACACTTTGGAGGGAAAATGTCATTTTCAGATTTATAAAAGAATGCATTGGGTAGTGTGCAAGACACATTGAGAGACGGAGCTTGAGAGATTTATGAGTAAGCTAGAGAGAGGAAAGAGGGAAACAAGGAGGTCATGTTTTCTAGGAGAGATAGGGCACAAATACCAAGGACATATATATGTTTTGGTGTGGTGCTATTTTTTTTATGGTACAGGTCTTACTGTATGGATCCATACAGGTCGTAGAACTGCAAACTTGGGCATGGAAATTGAGGCATCTTGCTGCATATTTTTCGAGGTATAATTTTTGAGTTTTTTGAAGGAGGTTAGTTGTACAGGAAGAGGGTACAACAACTTGTTCTGGGCCCATTTTACAAGGTGTAGTTTTCATCAAATCTGTATAATTGTACGGACGGTCGCACAGATTTCAAGATAGATTTTGGTGGGACAGATTTTGTGTTGTACGTAGTTTTTATCTTGGATGGAAAAGTGTTATTGTTTTTGTTATGTACTTTCCTGAAGCTAAATAATAGAATCTCTCTCTCTCATTGGGTTTCCCCACATCAGTGTTTTCCCTGGCATTTACCTAAATTTCTAAGTTATTCATGGGTGATTGAATGTTGTTCATTGTGTTTTGGGCATGGAAATTGAGGCATCTTGCTGCATATTTTTCGAGGTATAATTTGTGAGTTTTTTGAAGGAGGTTAGTCATACAGGAAGAGGGTACAACAACTTGTTCTGGGCCCATTTTACAAGGTGTAGTTTTCATCAAATCTGTATAATTGTATGGATGTTCGCACAGATTTCAAGATAGATTTTGGTGGGACAGATTTTGTGTTGTAAGTGGTTTTTCTCTTGGATGGAAAAGTGTTATTGTTGTTGTTATGTACTTTCCTGAAGCTAAATAATAGAATCTCTCTCTCTCATTGGGCTTCCCCACATTGGTGTTTTCCCTGGCATTTGCCTAAATTTCTAAGTTATTCATGGGTGATTGAATGTTGTTCATTGTGTTTATTTGTGTTCCATAATTACTTAGCAATGTGTATTTATTCTTATGATAATTTTTGAATGTGAGTTTTAGACATTTCAGAGTTCATGAAAGAGAGTTATCTCTAGGTTTTTAAGTCTATGACAAAATATTAGGGTGCTGATTTTTGTCATTAAAATTTACACTTAGCACCTAAATTCAATTCTCTGTTTTATTTTCCATAAGACATTTAAACTCTTTAAAGATCTCAAAGAGTTTTGATTTCTTCGAGAGTAAATATATGCATGTATTTCTCTAGAAGTCATTTATATATGAGACATAGTACACATACATTCCTAGTGATGGAACTGACACGAGTCCAAACACGTCACTATGCACTGGTTGTAAAATTCCCTTTGACCACGATGCACGAGAGGGGAATCTTACCCGATTCTTCTTCCCATATACACAATGTTCATAGAAATAAAAATTGAGAAAGATATTAGTCACACTTCAACCATACCTTTACCATGTAGTAGTTGAAATCCCTTCTCTTCGATATGCCACAGTCTTTGATGCCACAATATAGTATTTTCTCCAGAGACTGTAGGAGTTTTTTCTTCTTTGATTCCAATATCAAGAATAATGGAAATATTACACCCATCACTAATAGTGATTCCCTATATTTTATATAAATTTTGAAACCAAACTCACTTCAACAACACATGTTTTCCTTGAACCATCCTACAGGTTTAAATTTATCAAACACTATTTCTACCCCTGCATCATTCATTTTTCTTACAAAAATAAAATTTATGTCGAATCCTAGGATGTGAATAACACTAAGGAGTGTTATATTACTTCCATCAATGAGATTCCACTTGATTTTCCTTGTCCTAAGATTTTGGTTATTAAGTCATGACCTAGGAAAACATTACCTCCACCATACAACATTTCATATTCACAGAACCACTCCCTATGGGGAGTCATATGAAAGGATCTCTCTCAGTAAACCAACCATGCCTCATGATATACATATGTGGTTGAAGAATCCAAGTACACATCCCCTCCTTATTCTATGGAGGATTTTCCTTTTGTAGAAGGAGCATCTTCAGATCCCTTCCTTGTCCCAACATTTTTGGATCTACATTGTTTCTTGTAGTTTCCTTCTTTTCTACATCTTCAACATACCTTTACAAACCTTCTAGGAGATTTATATATACCCTTATATTTGGATCTCCCACTTGAGGACAGAAATCTATTTCTTTCCAAGGAGCATCCTCTTTCTTTTTTCAAATAATGCATCTGTGTTATGTCCTTCCATGTTCTTCTGCATCATCCCCTTCGAAAACAAGGATGAGACCACATCATCAAAACTTAATGTAGTTGTGTTACTACATATGGCCATAGCTGGAATATCCCATGCGTCTTGTAAATATCCCAATAAACTGATACACTTATGTTCATTGGAAATATTAATATCAACAAAAACTAGTTGAATTACCACAATATTGAAGGTCTACAGATTCTGTGTCACCAAGTCTTTGTTTTTCATCCTTAGGTTATACAACTTCTTCCATAGGAACACTTTGTTTATGAGGGTGTTTGACTGATACAAATCCCCTAACTTATCCCATGACTCCTTGGTTGTATCTTCCCCTCGTACATTTAATTATATTGAATCTAAGAGACACAATGAGATTTTCCTCTAAACCTTCCGATCCAACTTTTCCAATTATTTTGTTGACATTCCTACACTTGCAGTACCTGGATCCACAAGGATCCATTGTTTGTTGACATTCCTACACTTGCAGTACCTGGATCCACAAGGATCCATTGATCTTTGTCCACCAAAAAATATTTCATCTTGAGCTTCTATAGCTCAAAACTTTTCCCATTAAATTTCATCATCTCTATTTTCAAACTAGTTTCAATTTCTTTTCACATGAAGAATAGATACTAAAGATCTCCCATTAAAACAAGTTTTACCACAAACCTTAGCCAAAACCCCTGACCACATAAGCGCTCCTCTCAATCCAATAATTGATCTAATAGCACATGTAGATTTTAACCTTGTCTAATTAATTAATACAAACATATTCTTAATAAAAATATAAAATATACAATGGCACACACACACACACACATTACACATATATTTTTACCTTGGAAACCCAAACCAGGAAAACCAACAACATGTTGAGCATTGCACTTATAATATTATATTCATCATGTCTTCATTTTTTACGATATAATACATATATAAGATCCCACAGTATAAAAAACACCTAATTCATTGACCTATATTAGTCAACAATCTTAATCCCTTAACCGGAATTAGAAAATCATCGACAAAAACCAAGTGTGAAAAAACCGGTAAAAATAGACAAAAATTGAACAAATTTTGGGGGTGCTTCCCTGAAACCCCTACATTCCTAAGTTTAGTTTTGCAAACAAAATAACACATATCAAGCAACCAATTTGTTTCCATAATACATAATACATATATCTACTCTCTTAAGATATGTCTCAAAGATCACATAAGTGAGATGGATAACCTCATATTTGTACCAACATCTTTTTATCTAAATAAAAATTACTAGGATCATCTCAATTTGATAGTATATACATATTTGATTCCTTGATCTATGTTCTCAGTTGTTCTCAAGGATAACAATATTTGGAACTATGTCAATTATGTTGTTGTGGTTCCCGCAATAGATCTTATTTCTTTGGATTTAGATGAAGTCAATGAGGCCAAATCTCAGAGGATTATTCCAGATGGGGTGAAGGATCACCATATCCCACACTTGGCTAAGAATAATACATCCAAAGTGATGTGGGATGCACTTAATAACTTATTTGACGTGAAGAATGAGAACCAAAAGATGTCCTTGAAGGCTAAGTTGGATGATACCAAGATGGGTAAGGAGGAGAGTGTTTCTTCTTATCTTACCTAGAGTAGCTCAAGTAAAAGATAATCTTGTTGTTGTTGGAGAGGTTGTATTGGATTCATAGTTGGTGAGGATAGCCTTGAAAGGATTCACCAAGCAATAGGAATTCTTCGTGAAGAGTGTGGTGGGTCGTGAGAATATTCCAGATTGGAGCATATTATGGGATGATTTCACTCAAGAGGAGATCTAGGAAGGATCTCAGAGAAGTGGACAAAAGAAAAATGGAGCTAAGGAGAATGTTACTCTTACACCAAAGAGAAATGTAACATACCCAACCACCCACAGGTCGGGTGCACAATCTGCAAGCCCACCCTCAAACTTATTTCTCTTACAGATACCTTCTTTAGTCATTAAGGATGAATAAGATAACAAATTTAACAACATGCACAACAATATCCAGAAAGCATGCATAATCTAAAGATTATGTTAAACGATAATTAAATATACACAACAGAAATATATTCATACACATGTAGATGATAATTAAGTTACATAGCATAAATACATTCATACATAGGTAGGGATATCATGACATAGAGCACTTATCTTTATGAAAGATGACACTAACTGGTTGCAGACCAAGGACGTTCCACCGAACCATAGACACCACTGCTCCAATATCTCAACAACAATGTCACCCCCAAGCCAGGGCTATGAATCCACAAGGACGGTTCCAAAGTGCACTTGGGTTCACAAACCATTCATCTCTCAAGCTATCATAGGTTTCCCAACACCCACAACAATCCAAGTACCCAACTCTCCTCTACCCAGCCTGTGCCACCTGAGAGAATGGAGCTCCACCCTTCTCTACCATGCAGTCCCTCAGGTAGTCCTTCTCCTTCCTACCAGGGCTTCCAGCACATCTGGTCCAGAATCTCAATGCCGAAACTCTTAGGACTCAAAATTATGGGCAAAACAGGGAACATGCCAATGCATTTCAGACATGCAGGCCCTAGGTCATGGTTGGATCACACCAGTGACCACTACATCCAACTATCCTGTGGCTAATTCTTCAGCAGCTCTATTTCCTTTTGCTTTTCTAACCAAGACACAGGTGAGGATGGGTCAATGAATGGGTCAGGGAGTGCATGGGAGTGCATGCAGGGGAGTGTGTTAGGGAAGAATGAGTGAGTGAATGGGAAATTGGTGACCAAGTCATCATTCCAACCTTCCCATCAGACTAGAGGCGCATTTAAGTAACCTCATTGGGAAAACAAGAACCTCCTAGCCTTAGCGAAGAAGTTCACAAAAAGGGTAATAAGAAAATAGGAATAACACTTAGTCCCTCAAGCCCCCTCTCTTATAGAATAATAGCCCCCTATAACTCTAGTCCTTGTCTGTCTAGCATCAAGTGATGTGTTTATTATTATTAATGATCAAAACATTACATTTATTTGGCATATTGGCCCTTCAATAATTGTTTGGGAACTATGGCCTCTCAACATTTTATCAATACATTATTTAAAATGGGGGTTCAAAACCTGGGGTGTTAGATCCCCTCCCCCTTATTTTGGAACTGTCCTCAGTGCATATACAAAACATAGATCAAAATCTCAAATTTATTCAAAAAGTTACAGGTACTCTACCCGCATGGCATCTTCATGCTCCCAAGTAGCTTCTTCAGGACCGTACCAGGTCTACTAAACTTTTACCAGTTCTATAACTCGATTTTGGAGCATTTTGAATTTTCTGTCTAATACCCACATTGGCTGAACTTAAAAGTCTCCCTTCGTCTCTACCTGAATCAGATGCCAATCAATAACATGGTTAGAATCATGTACATATTTCTTTAGTAAAGATACATGAAATAAATTGTGCACATTCATGGAAGAAGAAAATGCAAGAATGTATGCAACTAGCCCTATTCTATCCAATATTTCAAATGGACCACGGAATCTAGCTGCCAATTTTGTACAACTACCAAATTTCAAAGATATTTTCTTGGGCTTCACTTTCAAAAGTACATGCTCCCCTACTTTAAATTCTCTAACTTTCATGTTCTTGTCTGCATAAAATGCTCCCCTACTTTAAATTCTCTAACTTTCATGTTCTTGTCTGCATAAACTTTTTCTCTATCCTAAGATGCCTTTAAATTCTGCTTAATCTTGACCACCTGGTCTTCCATGTCCTTGAGCAACTCCAGCCCAAGTGCCACCCTATCCACCCTATCATGATAAGTTTTTTGTATAATGTAAAAATAGATAAGTGGTAATATTTGGATGTTTAAATACCAATACGTAATTACAAACCCAAAAAGGTACAAATGGCATGGAATATGAAAGGATAATTAAGCTCTTTAGAAAACCAAGGCATAGGTTTCTATCTTAGTATTACCATTTCATTATTTAGAAGTACAAAGACACTCTAGGAAATCATCCAACTAGATGGTAGTTCATCATGATAAAACTAGAAATTTTAATTATTTCTTCATGATAAAATTAGATTTTTTTATTATTAAAATTGAAATATAAATTAAAGAAAACTTTTTTTATATATAGAGAAATTAATATATATATATATATATATATATATATATATATAATCCATAAACTATCATGGATATTCCACTTGATAGTTCATCACAATAGATATAATAAAATCACTGAAATATTTATTATGAAGGTTAGTTTCTTTAGATCTCATACTCTTTAATTAGTGATATTTTTCTCTTTAAATGTATGAAATATATGAAATGCGAAAAATAGAGAAAATAAGTAAATACTCACAAACCATCCACAAATAAACACAAGATATAACCTGGGAAACCCAATATGGGAGAAACCCCATCTATAATGTGAGGTTTCTTTGCTTTCTTTTCTTCAAATGCAAGTACCACTACAAGGAGAACACCTTGTGGAGGTTTCTATGGAACCTCCCCCAGAAAAGTATCCCTTAGAATTTTATAGTCAAGGTTGTTAGTGGAGGATGAAAATTGAAGGTTTTTATGACGGTTTTGTTTTTTAGTGCACCTTTTAGGACTATACGTACCGGTGCGCATATAAAAATACCAAACCGATGCACCTAGATTGATCATGTGCATGGGTGAAACTAATTTGACAATGTGCATTGATGCTCCTAAGTTGAACATGTGCACCGGTGCTATTACAAACCATAATGCCCTCATTCTTAACAAATAAAGTGCACTGATAAGCACTATTAATATATAATACTAAACTATTTTTGGTGCTCCCCCAATAACAAAGCACACTAGTGAGCCCCTAATAACAAAGAACATCGATGATCTCCCCAAAAACAAAGTGCACTGGTGCTCCAAAACATAACACGCCGATGCTTCCAATAACCTCTATTAATCTGAAATACTAAAATATTATTTTTTATATTATAAGAAATTAAATGTATTGCAGTGGTCCATAATTAAAGGATTTTTCCCCTGTGACCTTGGGTCAAGTCACAATAGAGCAAGACCGAAATTAGAATACATAACCTACCCTCATTTATATCAATGCATACAAGAAATAACCACTTTTATAAAGGGAGAGAGAGAAATAAAGAAGGAGAGACTTCACGCCTTGAATCCTGCGTTCAATGTTGATCCCTACTCTCACTTCTTGAAGCACTCCTGATCTCTGTCAGAACTAGTCTATAATAGGAAACCAAAAATAGACCACTACAAGGTAGTTATACATTCAAATAGAATATATCATGTGCATAAATTAAACCATGTATAAAATACATTATCATATAACATTAAAATGAACCAATAAACATACAATAGGAGGGAAAGAGAACTCTTCTATTGATAACAATGTGATAAAGGTAGTTACAATCTGATCCAACCTTCGATACTAGTTCAGAGCCAACTACACTAGGTTCCACCAAGGACCTTCAAGCATAAACTCAATAGTGAGGCTCTTCCTTGGATAACTCAACAATAATAGGAACACACCATGTAGTTATATAGAGAAAGGAAGGAACATTGGAAAAGGAGTTTCCAGGTATGAGATGCTACTGAGAGAATGAAGGGATCTTAGGGAAGCTTGCTAAAATTTTGCGAGTGTGATCTTGCACTTTAGTTATACAACTCATGAATACCCTGAATGGTGCACTTATACCATCCTTTATAGGTTAAGGAGCTTGAATTTTGTTGGGCATGGGATTAGGGAAGTTGGGAAATGATCCGAACCAAAATCCCCACACAAAAAAGTGGAATTAATTTTATTTTTTTCGTTTTTTGAGGGAATTCACAAGATTCAAGATAGCAAGGCATGAATGTTGACATATTTCCCAAAGGAAACCCACATATATAATAAAAAATCAAGTTTTTTAGGTGAATTGATGAGGGAATTTTAGATTTTGATTAGCAAGCTAGGGAAAGGGTTGGACCATGTCACAAATGCATAGGTGTGACAATTTTTGAAATAACGCTCCCCAATGACAAATTTCCCCAGTGCTCACCCAATAACAAAGTGCATCAATGTTCCCCCAATAAAAAATATCACTATTCCTTCCTAAATAAAAAATAGCACCAGTGCTCCCCCATTAACAAGACGAACCGGGGTGTCCCTAATAACAAAGCACACCAGTGCACCCCAAAGATTGTTGGTGCTCATATAACAAATGCACCAGAAAATCAATTTTTAAGCAAAATAAATTAATTTAAAAACCACAAACCTTCAGCCCGCTCAGAGATGTGTATAAGAGACAGCCAGTGCTCCCCCAATAACAAGACGAACCGGGGTGTCCCTAATAACAAAGATCGTTGGTGCTCATATAACAAATGCACCAGAAAATCAATTTTTAAGCAAAATAAATTAATTTAAAAACCACAAACCTTCTATGGTGCACTTAGAAACCAATATATCCCTAGTGAGGTCTACTAAAAATCATTCACCAATGCACATTACTATCGAGCACATTGTTAAAGGGTAAAATTAAAAAAAATACCAAATCAAATCAATGCATTGAAACATACAACAAAAAAATGGAATGAATTTTATATTTTCAAAATGTATGTGTTTATAAATGAAAACCATAATCATTATTTCATTTTTTTCCAAAATTTAGAGGGGAGACTTCTGCAAGAAGAGATTTACAAACAAAGACTTTGGAGTGGATGCATTTTTTTGATGAGCCAAATTTACATATAGATTTGCAAAGGACAAATTTCAAGTATATTATTTTATTCTATTCATCATCTCGATCTTTCCCATTTTTTATTCAAACATATTTCAATGCATTATAACAAATAAAATAAAAGAGTTTCACAATTACATTTAGTATTGGAAGCCCTAGATTCCTAGTTGTTTCTCTTAGTTTTCCTCTCTATATTTCACAAGTATATATTTTTTTTTTTACGAAATAGAGTTTTATAGGTTTTATTTACTTTTATATGGTGAATTTGATATCTATTGCAATGGGATCAAGGTGAGTGTAAGAATTTTTTGGCCAAAAAATTGGCAAGGGCATGA
>CBVK0100069658.1:0-14773 GCA_900067695.1 Picea abies
AATTATTTTCTATGTATTGAAGTAAGGTAAAAAAAGTGTGTTAAAAATGATTTTTTCTACTTTATTTAAAATGTATGGAATCATAACTTAATTAAAGACAGATAATTATATGAAAAATCTTAATTTCAAAAAAATAAATGTTGTACAACATTTTTAACATTGAATGAAGCATGGAAATATGCTTAAAAACACTATTGAATAAAAATAAAAATAAAATAGAAAAGTTTGAAAATAGATGAAAAATCATTGTTGAGAAATTTTTTTTTTTTTTTGAATAATTTGAAAATAAATGAAAAAACGAGCATTTCAAAAAACAAAGTGAAAACCTTATGTATCAGAAAATTTAAAATATCAAAAAATGACCTAAAAATGGAGGGGGGTGCTACCGGTAGCAGCATTTTTAAAAACGAGGTAAAAAATTTGACCCCCCAAAATACGAGAACTCTGTAAAGTTCTTGTTAAGTTGGTAACTATGTTTTTAGTGCACACCTCAATGTATTCCTTTACTCTTATCGACTCATCATTAGACTGATTTTCTCTTAATAAAAATAAAACCTATTTCTTACTGGAACTAATCAACTTCTTGGCTTGGTTGGCACTTACCAGTGAAATCTCTGACTTTCCTTTGTGTGTGTTGATTGTGTAGGACTTCCCATACTTGATGAGGTGGTAATGGTTGTCTCTCCAGTTGAATATTGTTTCCATCGTATACATGTAGGGGCTTCCAAACACTAATCCACTTACGTCAAAGGGTACTACATCCAATTCCTCTTCATTAATAAAATCAACACGTACAACAAATGTAATCTTACATCATTTCATTACCTTGATATCTACATCCTTTTTTACCCATCCTAATGGATATGGGCTAGGATGCTCATGAACCTCCAATCCAAGCTTGTTGACTATATTTGTTGCTATGATATTGGCCTATGAACCAGAGTCGAACAAAGCATCTATCTTGGTCTTCTTGACCGAGATCCTGATGTGGAAGAGTTTGGTCATCTCCTTATCTTCCTAGTGATGAAGAATATTCAGATTCACCTCCTGCACTGATGTGCAGACAATATTCTCATCCACATCAGAGCTACTTTCAACTCGATTGCTCAAATCCATGGCTAGAATATTATTTTTCTTTGCATCCTTCTTGAGGTTTTTGAGGTTCAACTCTGGATGTAGTTTCCAACACTTTTCCTTAGTGTGTCCATAAATATTGCAATGATTACAATGGTTTCTAGAATCCTTGCACTGATGTGTAGTGACTGCTATCTTATGATCCTTTCCCCCTTTCCACTTCTTCTTACCCTCCTTGGAAGCTTCATGGTGCTCTTTCTGCTTGGAACTTCTTGGTTGCACTTTCTTGTGACCTATGTTCTCCAGATACTGTGCACTTGAAAAAAATCACTTGTTTTCATAGGTGGCCATGTAGGCCCCCCGGATACTTGAGGAGTACATCAAGACTCTTGGGAGAGATACCCAACATGATGGCCATATTTCTAAACTCAGTGATTTACTTCTATACACTCTGTCCTTGCTTCTACTTGAAGTAGTGCCACCAGATCCATTAGTCCTCTACATACCGAATAGGGTATAATTGGGACTTGATGAGGGGTTTGAAGTCATCCCACCTAGTTATTGGCGGATCACCCTCCATCCTAAGTGTTTCCATATGGTTTTCCCACTAGGTTAAAGCACAACCCTCTAACTTCAATTTGCCAAATGATATCCTTTGTTCTTCATCTATATGGGGAATGATGAAATAAAATTCTAGTTGTTGCAACCAATTATGATTCAATTTTAATGCATCGGTATCACCTTCATATGGATTTATGTCCACTTTTGATTCCATCTTGAATAAATACTATGAAGGTTTTATAGTACCAGAACTAGGATGCTCTTTCTCAGTTTCTTTTCATGACTCCTTTTCTAGGTCTTTGTTATCCCTCGGTTTCTCATCTGATATGATCTTTGAGTTCAAGCCTCCAACTTCTCTGAACAATTTGAGCTTGCTTGCTAGGGTTTACATGAGGAGGGACATATTGCAATACATGTCAGTGAATTTCTCTTTTATCCTCACAAATATCTCCTTTGTTGGATATCGAGGTTTGTTATGAACAGACTCATCGACCATGGATAGGGTTCTCCATCTTTCTTCTTAAACCAATTCATGGATCCCTGCAACTTTCCACAAATACCCCAAGAAAACCTACTCTTATACCAATATAATATTTAAACTACCATGGATATTCCATTGGACAGTTCTCCACAAAAGATCTAACCAAATACTGAAATGTTTACTGCAAAGATTAATTTCCTTTAGATCTTAGATTCTTTAATTACTAGTTTTCTACTTAAAATACACGAACTAGCTAAAATGTAAAAAATAAAGAACAAAATAAATACTCATACACCATCCACAAATAAATAGAAGATATAACTTGGTAAACCCAATATGGAAGACAACCCAACTAGAAGGTGAGGTCGCTCTACTCTCTTTTCTTCAAATGCAAGTACAAAGAAAGATACTTAGGACTTCTATACCCTATGTGTAACACTAAGTATCGAGGAATTAGAGTAGCACATGGTTCCCAAATAGTGTAGTGACCTACATAAATTTATCCAAATATAAATTCAGTTTCTGGATATCTCTTTGGTAGAATTTGATTATGGTTATGCACAACAACTGCTAAACACATACAACAACATTCGACCAAATAAATAGAGATTTGAATGCATCATTCTACTAAAATAAAGAAACAATAACTAAAATAACTCAGAGTAAAACACACAACAATTATCTCATCATTTAACATAAATAAACACAACAAATAAGAGCACTTATCTAAATAAATATGCAACATGTTGCAGAGGATGAACATTCCTCTCAACCATAGACTTCTTGTTATATTTCTCAACAACAAATCACCCCTGAGTTGGGGATATGAATCCACAAGAGACAGTGGTCCCTAAGGCTGGCTACTTCCCCCTCTCAACAACTAACTCCCATAGCTAATTCCAAACCACCATCTCTCTTTCCCCTCCTTTACACCATACCTAGTGTATATGGCTTTGGATCTTGTAGTTGTTCCAACTTATCTTGTAGGTGTTTTTCTAGAGAATATTTTTATGTTCTATATATTTAGTACCATATATATGTCTCGTATAGATGCTTGTATAGTAGATTATATAGATGACTAATAGTACAATTGTAATAAAAGAAGCTAAGTATGTATGGAATAAGAATAATGTATTAACTTGATAGGTATGGGTATCGTTGGGTATGATGTATAGGGAGAATATGGGGTATCAATATTGAAGGGGTGATCTTTGTAGGAAAATTACCAATCAATCAATCAATCATGAACAACTGTACCTTAATGGGATTGATGCTCTCTCTAACTTGATCCTTAAAAATGGGGAAAAAAGGATATGGAAGGTCTTTATACCTTCCTATAGAATACAATATCAAGCTACCTCTCACTATATTAATCTTTTAGATGGATCTTTTCAAATTATGATCCTGTCCCACCTATATCTACCTCTATCTACATTTGATACAACACTTGATTCCATTTCTTATGAATGCACTTCTAGGTAGGAGGAGTAGATCTGATTTCTGGCTAGTATAGATATCATGGTTTCCTTATTCTTCAATATCCAGTTTCAGTTGATTGAGCTTCAATATTAAGAATTTCTCTTTCATTTTTTCTTTCTCTCTCCACTTGATCATCACTTTGACTTCCTATATTGTTAGTTAGAGCTTCTTGCTTGAGATCTTCATTTCATAGTAGGTGCTCTAGTTGCTTATTCAACTGGACTGACTAGATAAGTAAGTGAAACTACCTCTTTAGGTGATGTAGCTGATGGGGGGTAAACATGAATTGGATCTCCCTCCTATAATATTAATATCTCTTTCAATTACCTTAGGTATTTGCTAGGTACCGAATGGTGAAATGGAAATACTGGGTTATCTTGAGATAAATCTTGATCTGGAAGAGATTTGATGGATTTGTCAAAAGAAAAATAATAAGAATCATCACTAAATCCATAAAATAGAACATGATGATTATTATGATGATTATAATTATGATCACTTCATTAGGAACCCCTTTCCCCTACGATATTTAACATCTTCATCAACGAATGGAAAATATGGGTAGGGTGATAGTTTAGGTTCACATGAACATTCTTTGGAGAGGGTCCCTTGAGAAAAACAATATCCACCATCTCTTTTAGTTACCCCTGGGGAAAAGGGTTATCAACTTAGGATCTACTAGTTATTATTCAAGGAATGGAGGATCTCCCCACTAGGATCTCCCCTACTAGGTGTTGGTTCACATTTTCAGAGGTGGTAGTGGGTAAGCTACTAGATCTATAGGTCCAAAATCCTCTGATACAAAGGTTCGTACTCATCAAATTATTTTCCACCTCTACCTAAGATATGGAAGGTTGTTTAGTTCTTCACCTATGAACTGGACTAGATGAAAATTATCATCAAAAGAGAAAACAAATCATCATGAATTTGAAAAATCATGATTAGAGTACTCTAAGAAATGTGGAACATGAACTAGGTAAGTCAAATTAATGAAAAACTGTTGATAGCTTTGCTACTGATGAGTAGGTCTACTACTACATATAGGATACTAGTGATAGGATAGGAACATGAGAAGGGGAGTTAGAGGGTCAAAACAAATTATCTTCTTCATTCGACAACTAATACCGAAAGCAAAAATAGAAAGAGAGAAAGGGAGGAATAAAGATCTTAGATCAGGTTGTTGTTGATTGATCTCATATCTAATCGTTATCTATCCTCATAAAAATGTGATGATGATAATAATAATAATTATTATTATCTTAATCTTGAGAGTGATCTTTCTGATATCTCTTGAAAATAGAAAACACGCTCTTATCATCAAACATGATCATCGGATCCTTTTTATAAGAAAATGGGATTGGGGGTTCAAGATATGGGTTCGTAAGCAAGGTCAAAGTCCGACTGTTCCTATAGAGAATACAATTATTCTTCTCTATCTCCTCTAAGATCCTAATAATTGTACATTGACATATCGATTTGTCTTTCACTCACATCACTATATGCTCTTGATCTTGAAGTTCAGAAAAGCACATGTTCGATCAATCTTTTTAATCAATCTCTCAATCTTCTTATTTCAATCAATCTTCTTCTTTGACAATTTTCAATGAATCTTGATCTTCAAAAATCTCTCAATCATTTGAGGAGTATATTAGTCGAAAATGAGAAGACTTCTTAGATCGATCTGAAGATTCAAACACCAAGCCATAACCTAATCATTCCAATTTGTTGAATATGGAGAAGAAAGATTTGGTGGTGTAAGTTGGGCATTGGTCATGAAATATAGAAACCAATGGTTCTCGAGCAATCACTCTCCAAAGGCATCTCTTTGATCTATAAATACTATAGAAGTGAATCATTTGAAACAACTGGTAGAGGTATGGTATGGTGATCATGTTAATCCTTCCACTTCAACACAAGGGTCATCGACTGGTTCATCTACCTCTTCTAAGATTCACCAACATCTTCTTCAGTTTTCGTGAAAATAAAATAAAAAGGATCTCTTGAGATAAGAGTACTCAAGAGAAATATTTTTAAGATCGAAGTGAGTCCTCTTTCTTCTCACTTATCTATAAATAACATCTAGAAATGAGCATACCATCTTTTTTTCTCAAACATATTCTTCTTTAAATAGATATTCTCTTTGATGATCAATCAAATAGTGTTGATATTTCTTCACGATTATTTAACTGCACAAGAGAACTTGTTTCATGTTCATCAAAATTTTCTTTTGTTCAATCCCAATCAATCACTCACCTCTCATCTAATCAAAATAAATCGATCTCAACATTCCATGTGAGAATCCCACCACCACCACCAAATCGATAGGGATTGGGATTAGTTTCACTTTTTAAAATCAATGCCTAATGAATGAGATGATGAGTTTGTGGTTGCAAATATTGATCTGATTCATAGTATTGATGAGGAAGGCCCCTCCTCTCGTTTTCTCTCTCTCCGAAATGACCACATCAACATTCTTAATCCTTTTTCTTTTGTTTTCTTTCAATTTTGATATGATTTCTTCTACTTCTTAGTTCTTTATAAGTAGGGGGGTTGGTTGTTTTTTCAATCAACACACCAAACCAATGCACTTTATCTTTACTGGTATTATTGATTAATCGAACACACTTTCATCACAAAACATTTTGATAGATTCTTGTGTGATGGATAGCTCACGTATTTCTAATTGATAGATATAGTTCAAGGGTTCGATTTCAGTCGAATTGGTTCTTGGGAATAAGGGGTGCATTCATAATTGGTTGTAGTGTTTAGGATGGGCATCACACTACATATTAACAAATGAACTCCCTAATTTTTGACACTTTTTAATACTATGATAGTCATCTCTTTTCTCCCTCGTGTCTTCAACAATCCAATGCCTTTCTAATTGAATCGTGTCTCGCTTAAATAATATAAAGGGATTCAAAACCAACTTATTATTCTTTAAGGGAGGAGGGAATGAAAAATGAACACATTCACCCCAATGAAGCCTATTTGCAAGTCTAATCCACGACCTATCTATCTGCATCCAATATTTCTCTTAAGCACGCTTTCCCACATACTAAAGTTTAGTGGGAAAATTGTTCCACTAATTTGGGTTATAGGTATCTTCATAATGTCCTCAACCATGACACTAGTCTTGTATGGGTCATCCATTTTTTTATTTTGAATGGTGAAGATATTATATACGTAATTATCCATAAGAGAGTATAGTATTAACTAATCAATATTGAAATCAATGGTTTAAAGATCAATATACATGCCTTACTATTTGAAATCCTATTTACATGCATGTCGTATTCCCCAACGAAAAAAGTGCATTTTCCCTATAAAAAAACAAAACAAAAAGGGCCTTAAAGAATATGACATAATTCGCAGAGAATATGACATAATTATTGGAGAATATGACATGTCTATTTTTTTGAAAATTGACTACCTATTTCTATATTGATAAGTAGTTGATTAATATATTGATAAGTTAAAACTATACTCTCTTAAATCTTAAGGACCTTACCTCGTATACCTCCTTACAGGTGTAACTAGAGAATGCAAAATACTTAGTGTAATTACATATATAATAAAGCATAATTACATATATCTTATCAACCCAAATAGACTATCCAATAGTTTAACTCATTACTTTCTTTGCACTATAAAAATAGGATAGAGAGAGCATAATATAACATTCAAATTAGTTATTGAATTTGATAGTGAGGCTTAAAATTTGAATATGATCGTTGGTTTTGCACCCACCCCTTTCCTGCCTGCTTGTGAGTGAACAACATTAGGAAAGAGTGTGCGAACCCAACACTAGGATATTTTCTCCTCCCTCCTTCATGAGTGAACGAACCAACCCATAAATGGATAGATAGTAGGAGAATGAGACAAGCTTGACGTATTCTTGCTTTCTTGCTTTCCCCTTCAGGTCAAGAAGGTATCTAGCCCCTCCTAAAGTATATATTGTACACAACTCGATTGCATCCTCAATATGTTGGAGCTTTCACCACATAATATAAATAAGGTGTCAAGCTTGCAAGTTCCATAATAAGGTGTAGGTGCTCGCAAACTATTAATACAAGCTTGCATGAAGGAATAAATAGGTATGTCATTCAGTTCCTTCCCGAATCCTTTCCCTTGTTGTTTCAAGAAAGCAAGCAAGAAGGTATTTAAAGGTCTAAAAGGAAGGTGTAATATCCTCCTTCTATAAAGTTAGGTGAGGTCTAACAACTCGCCCATGTAGGAGGGTCTATTATAGGCTCACCAATGTTGGGGTTTTATAAGCTAGGTGATTTGTTCTTGTATAATAATTCTAACCTAACAATAAGGAGGATTTGGATAAGCAATTTTGGGTACTATGATCTAGGTGAGTTCTCTCCTCTATAATAGGTCTAAAATCAAATATGGAGGATCCTAAGATTATGGTATGGTAGAGGGCATGATTTTGGTTTGTTTCTCTTCCTCTAAGTATGGATCTTGATAATAAGGCCAACTAGGTGTTATGAAGCCTAATATTATATATGTATATATGTATGTATGTATGTATGTATGTATTTGTGTCGTAACGCGATCCCAAGCTTTCTAATAAGTCTATTTTTTGCAATCCTAATATGGATCTGGAAAATATGTGATCCTTGTGAACTTTGCTTATTAATTAAGTGTGATGCTAATATTTCTAATAAGTATAGGTTTTTCAAGCCTAATAAGGATCTCAATAATAAGTGATCCTAGGGGTGTCACTTTCTATCTCTCTTGCTAATCTATCTCCTCTCTCAATCTAGCTAATCTAGTTAGGTTTGTAATGGTCCCTCACTAATCTAGGTAATATGTGGAGGTTTCTAATGAATCCTCCCTACTCTAGAAAAAATGGGAAAAGTGTTTATGTAAAAGTAAAATTCCTTGCTAATAAGTCTAGGGATGTTGAACATTTCCCTATTCTTATCAAAGGTGTGAGACTATCCTCCCTGCAACTAGTAATATATATAAAAGGTGTGTAACTATCGTATCCTCCCCCGGGCCTTACACATAACATCTGCTTGAGCTTACTATAGTATATCTGGGGGTGTAATCCGAAAGGTAACACCTAATATGTAAAGCTCACCCAAGAATATTTATCTAGATAATCTTGGAAATATGGGCTTGTACTATATAAATAAGGCGGGGTGGAAGCCTTGGTAATATACTACCTAATATAGCTAATAAGGTGGTGTGTTATTGTAATATTCTTAATAAGGTGATGTGTAATCCTAATGCTTTCTAATAAGTCTACCAGATATGATTGTTGTTTTCCTTCTTGCTTGGGATATTAATTATTTGTTCAAGCAAACCACTTTCTAGTGATCTTGACCTTGGTGTGTCCCCCTCTTGATGTGGATCTTGTTGACAGGTTTGCATTGAATCTAGCTTGGCTTTCACTTTCACTTGATCTTGCGTTGCTCTCGCCTCTTGGAGTTCATCAAAATCATTCCATATATCCCTCTCTCTCTCTCTCTCTCTGTCTATTTTCCATTGGTATGTTGTTGTTAACCCAACTATATCTAGAAGAGTGAGTGTAGAAATATGGGTTGTTGTTTCGGGCAATGGTTAAGGAAACAAGAGGAGCATAGATGGTTAAGCTTGGTCCTATACCAAATACTTAATAATCATTCAAGATAGTGGGTGAAGTGATAAAGTAGGAGGGGTGGGGACCTAGATCCTCCCTTTAATCCTATAGGCTAAAGTTAACCCAAATGGTTCTAGATAAATAATAAGTGGTGGTTGAGGTGAAGCATTCCTCATGAACATGATGGGAGGGTGCACCAATAATAAAGGAACCCTTTGACCTATCAATAATACAGAGGGCGTAAGAGGCACTTTGTCATCCATGATCAATCATAGGAGGTCTTGTCTAGGTCAAGGTATAGGGTCTTGTTCGGGTCAAGGTGAGTAGCGGGGCAATGAATTGAGCCCTCTCCATAATCATTCAAGCACTAATTAATTAATTAATCAAAGTTCTGGGGAAAGATGGTGTAGGTCTAGGGCAAGAGCATTGGGTCAAGGTTCGAGTCAAGATTGAATATCAAGTAGGAGTGGGGGGAGAAAGAGTAACACAAATGGTTCCCTATCAATACTATGGGGGATTGCAATACCTTGCATATACACTTTCCTTGACAAGGTCAAGGTAATGAGAGTAATTGGTTCTATAATAAGAAGAAGTAGGGTGAGCCCTTCCAAAACCTCATCAATCATAGTAGTTATAGGAGGGTGTTGACAGGAAAATGTGAACGCTCGTCAACTGGAAGGGAAAGTCTGGTCCAAGGTTGTCTAAATAACCTAAGATATTTGAAGTAACTCACCTTGACGAGTTTAACGTCTCCATTGGCCGATGAGGGGATCTAACCTAAACTACAAAAAATTAGAAGAAATAAATATTTATTAACAAACATCTACTATATGCATTAATACTTATTGTGCAAACTTTTAATTACATAATTTACAATATGTACAGGTACAAGGTTTGCAAGAAATATTGTAAAACAAAAGTTGGTACAAATGGAACTAAATCTCAGGCAAAATTAAAATACAATGGAAACTAATCTAGAACATACTACTAATCTATTTTTAACTTGAAACTAAAGGATAAACGAAATGAATGTAAATGATAATGTTTTAACTTAAATGAGCAAAGCATTTAAGCTTAAATGTTAATCTACATGCACAAGAAACTAAATCAAAACAATAACAAAAAACCTACTAACCTATTATTGGCCAATATTTAAAGAGAGCCTATGGTTGTGCCTTCATGTGTATGAACTCTTCCAACAATCTGTTTGTCAAAGGGAAACCTATGGAAAATGATTTTGAAGTGGAAATAATTTGATAATATCTTAAGAAAATCACTTCGACATATATTTGACAATCTTATTTATGGTATAGAAAAAACAACATCATTTAATCTGATCCTTATGAAGATACATAAATCATTGATCAAGAAAAGAGACAAATTTAATTGACCAATTAATCATAACAAGTATAAAAACATACAAAGAAATTTAATATATTTTAATACTTGTATCAAAATAACACTATCATAGAGATCATAATTAATTGGTACAATAAATTAGTAAAATCGAAATAAGGATGACATGAACAGAATTATAACAATGATAATGCAAGGACATAATGGACACAATCTAAATCTTACCATACATTATTAATTGCGAGAAGAATATGAATTATACAATCACGGATCTTATATTAAAAACAACGCAATACCACTTACAGGGAAAAAGCCTCAAGAAATTTGTAATCCAATATCCTTCTTTAGAACTTTCGCATTGGTCTATTATCCCAAAAATCTCACCATATGCCTCTTTTGAAGATTTTGACTCTATTTAAACAAAAAGAGAATTGACCCACCTATATTTTCGATAGAATCAAATCGCTCACAAGATGACATATTTTAACAAAAGTATGTCACTTATTCTCATAATAGAATAGTGATAAATTTAAAATATAATTTGTTCAACAACTTTGACAAAAGTTTTTTGGCATAACAAAGTAGGGCTATACATGAGACTAACCCTATACTATCTAAAATAATCCTGATAATATCAAACTGTATTCATCATAGGGTCGGTGATGTCTTTCCATTGTTTTAGGACCCGAAACAACAAACACAATCCATTAGAATCACATTATAGTTAATAAAGACTAGCTATAGAATCTTTGATTCTGTAGCTAGTCTAAAAATATTACAAAATTAAAACAAAATTGAAGAAAAATTAAAATGTTGACTTTACATTACAAGTTATACATTAGAAATCGAAGATGCATGTAGATTGGGTTCCATAATAATACTGACATTGGTGGATTTTTTGACAATGGTGTTTTGAGAGTTGTTTGGTTTCTTAACAAGCCGAGGAAAACTCTGTTCTATATCACTTATTAACTATTGATTTTCCCTTTTAAGATCTCTATTTTGTTTCTGAATATGATTTAGGTGCATCTTGAGGTAAGGGGTTTGTACCTTGGACTTGAATTATGCATTCATATTTTCATATGGAACTTCATATTTTTCAACGATTATTGGTTCCATTGAGGCAACCTTGTGCTTAGATTTATTCATGAGCATTCTAGACAGTTTTCGGCTCATCCTCTTGTTTTTGAAATCAATTTCTTGCTTACAAATGCACCTGATTTTCATGTGGATCAACATATAGATTGACCTTTGAAGGGATTGATTGTGTTTTGTTTTCTTGTTTAAAACATTTCAAGAGTTTGTCTTTCAATCGATTAAGAATCGATTCTAGAGATTGAGTCTGCACTAACCTTGCTTTGAGTTACATGATGAACATGGGCATGAATTGATTGATTGATATGAGAAGAGGGATGATATGACTCCTCTATAACCCTAAACACCTGAGAACTAGTTTGAATCTCTAAGAAAAAGTGAAATATTACACAAAATTCTTCAGAACCTTTACCTCAACCGAAACATAATTTTTGAGAAATTGCTCTTTAGAAAATGGGGCATATCACTGGAATTATTTTGTTTATGAAGAAACGTCCAATTTTACTATAAACGAGCCCATTCTGGAGATGTTTTTTGAATGGTTTTGTCAAACACTTCACCATTTTCTTAGAATACATCTTGTAAAATTATCTCTCAATTCTAGCATATTTTATATCAAACGTTATGGAAAACACCCTAGTGTCTTCAATATTAAAACCCCTAAACGACTAGATAAATTCTAACCAACCTAGTTGGGAAACAACCTCAGTTACATCATCATAGGTAAGTAGGGCCTAAAAGACATTTGTCTCTTCCCTTACAACAAGGGCCATGAACTCTGTAGCTAAGGTTAATAGATAGAATAAACTGGAAGGGAAACAAACTACCTCTGCGAAAGAAATACATAGGAGTATTAGCAAAACAAAACCATTAAAACCACATGAGAATAGGTCAACACACCTCATCCCAACAATAGTGGATGATAACTCAAAGAACCAAGGATGATATGAATGCGTTAACCACTTAAAACATTGATGATTTTCTGGATCACTTGCATGATGTAGGATAGAGGGTTTTAGAATCGAATGACCCATGATTTCCTTACAATTCTCCATGAACCACTGACCCCAAATCATGGATGGGGACACAATCATAGTAATTATATCACAATATTTCATAGGATTTTCCAAGGTAAGAGGGAATAATCACAAGAAATTGTAAAGTAGTTCAAGTACAAGGCAATTTCTTCTACTTAGTGTTTGAATTAAACCCTTACAAACAAAACATATCACTAATAGTTCATTTTAACTATGGACGATTAGCTTATGGAACATAATATTGAGGATGAGGCACAATAATAGGTATTTAGTTCCACTTCACAATGTTGGTTCAAATTTAAGGCTTTAAACTAAGCATCTCAATTATATTGCCTAAATATCCCCTTTTGAATGAAATTGTAATTAGGGAAATTCAAACAATTAACTATAGACCATGATTATATATGATTGGTGAGGTTCAATAAAGGTTTCTTGCAAAGTAGCATTGTCTTGATTGAGTTAGAGTAAAGATTATATGAGAGGCTAAAAATTAATCCAAAAAAAATGAATTGGTACAAAGATCCACCAAAATGGGTTTACGAGAAGAACCCTTAATTTCGTGCTTAACAATCATGAAATTAAGTACGAGATTATAGCATACTTCAAATGAAGAGAAAAATAAATATTCATACTAAGTCGACATAAAATGGATAAAACGACATAATTTTACAAAAAATCCATCAATCTGATATAAATAAGATACTGGACAACGATAATTTAAAGGTTGGGTCTACATTTTAAAGTAAAATGATGAAACATTGGTTGGGGAGCCAACAAATGGCGACTCACTGGGTGAAGCAGTTATCTCTACATTGATATGAAACATCTGATCATGAGGAATTAAAATAAGAAACATTGAACTGTCGAATTTTCAAGTTTCCTTAAGAAATTTGATTCTCTGGTCTATATAGTATTGATATTAACTCCATAGGCATGTGCAAATTGATGTTTCCGTAGTTCATGTACTTGAGGTTAGTACTTTCTAGGAATTGAAAACTGGAAAACTGTTCGTCAATAGATCACAATTGTTTTAAGAATGGACCTCAATGCCATAGGCAGGGTAGCTGCTGCCAGTAGGTGTTCATAATCTTAACAGGGTTTCCTTTTAACCTATATGAATTATTTAATTCCACCTAATAGTTGAAGCACACATGATGGATCAATCTTTGAGTTATTAAGTTTTAATTCTTCAGGAAGTATAGGAAACAAAATGAAAGCCACTGCTCTGGATTGGTAACCAAATAACAACATCATGCACTGTGGTTCATGGAGGTGAGCAAGACGATTTATGATGAGACCTCTTGTCCTTCAGTATGTGTGTGATTAAAGTCACTACCCTGGCTTGGCAACCATAAATGGTAATGTCACTCCCGTAAAATTCCAATGGTCATGATGGATCAGCTCATGATGAGACCTTCCATCCTTCAGTTAGAACCTTATGCTTATTTATTTCAAGAACACAGGTGATCCAATCATGGAATTTGATTCCTACTCTGTATAAGAGGATATGTTAGAAGACGAGGAAGCTGATTCAGAAGATTTCATTAAGAACTAGGATGGCTTAAAAAGTCTTAAGATTGTCATGATTGATAAAGACTAATTCAACTTTCAGAATCAATTCCTTAGAAATATGGTAAGGGAAGTAAGAATGGAAACAATCACGTTAAGATCTGTCTATCAGAGATAAGATTCATTTATTTCAAGGCATGATTTGGAGTGTCCCAGGTTATTTGAAAACTAACAGGTGATACAGTCTTGGAACATGTTTTCCTTATGTTGATCAATCTTGAAAAGTAGAGTAATGCATCATAAATATAGATAGGAAAAATGAAAACAAAGACTTACCTAAAAGAAAAATAAAGGAAACAATACACAAAATCCAAACCAGTTCATATTTTATTGAAGGAATCCAAAATCATAAGTCAAAATAAACCAATCAAAACAACCAAAAAAAAACTTAAATACAAAATTAATTTGACTGAAGATAAAACCAAGCCAACATCACATTGGGAATGAGGATCAAGGAAGAACATATAGGCAAGTTATTGGTTGTGGAGCCTGATTATCTTCCTGATGCAGAGGTCCTTGCTTTCA
>CBVK0100069659.1:0-14773 GCA_900067695.1 Picea abies
CTCTTCCGATCTCACCACAAGGAGGAGTATCAAATCATGTTCCTTCCAGAACATCTTATGGACAACCTTATCCAAGCGGCATCCCAAACAACACCTGGAGTCCTCAAGGACAACAACCTTATCCTCCTCATGGGTCTAGTGTATATTTGCTTTCGGGATCTACTCCTTACCATCCTTAGGGGAAAAATGTTTATCCTCCTTATGGGAAAGCAGATCACCCGGCTTATAATGCTCAGAAACCCCGAGTTATGCAAATGTTTCTCAACCATCATCAAATCCTGCTTATCCTGGCCAACAACAACCTTATGTAGGAGGACCTATTGGTTACAACTATCCACCTAACCCAGTTTATGGTCCTACTGGTGTTCCTATGCCACACCAGTATCATCTGCAAATTAACTGACAATTACCTTTCCTTGCAACACTGGATCTCCCAGACTTGTCTCGGTTAACTAATGATCATATTTTTCATTCACCGGTTTGGCCAGTTATTCTAGCTAAACTTCCTTCTGATATTCTAAAATTTGACTGTAAATCTAGAGCAGATCCAAATAACCATGTGATGACTTTCCATTTGTGGTGTTCATCAAACTCCCTCATGGATGATTCTGTACATTTCCATCTTTTCCAGCGAACACTTACAGGCTTGGCAGCAAAGTGGTATATTGAACTACCACATGCTTCTTTTCATGATTTCAATTCCCTTTCCATGTCTTTTCTCATGCACTTTCAACTACCTATTCGCTACGAGATAGGTACTGAACTCTTGACCTCCCTTCGTCAAACCGACTCCGTGCATATCTCTGACCATATTCATGAGTGGAGACGACAACGAAGGATGATCAAGGTAATCATTCCTGACATATTAATGGCGGAATGGTTTACTAAATCACTTTTACCCCCGATCACTCGTGATGTCATTATGGGTGGCATGGTCACCGAGGAAGAAACCATTGCTCGGGCTCAGTACTTAGATTTGGTTTATTCACAATTTGGTACTTTGTATGATTTTCTTCCAAATGTTGCTCGAGCTAATACCGATCCATCTAAGCCGTCATCCTCATCTCATGAAGATGGCATTATTGGTTCCGTCAAAGCTCAATCTACATCCCAGTAGACTGGAGATGCACCTCGATCTAGTTACACGTCCACTCCTAGTTTGACCACACCCTCTACCTCTTATCATACCCAAGTCTCCGAGGTAAATGCAATTCAGTCTACATCCTCGCAGCAGACTGGAGGTAAGAAAAAGACAAAGAATAAAAAAAAAAAGACTAATAATAATGAACAACCAAAAGCTCAAAACCCACCACCTACTAACAAAAAGCAAGCACAGTGGAAACTGAAGTTCCCATGTCTTATCTGTGGTGACGATCACTACACTTGAGACTGTCCACATCGAGATGAAGTGGCCAAACTCTTTAAGGGAAATTCCCAACCCGTCGTGCTTACTCAGCCTTTTTATCAACAACAATCCATGGTTGCTCAAACCCCCTCTCCAGGGGGTAGTTCCAGCCATACTCCTCATGATGAAGCCTCGACAAGTTCCCACATCTATCTCTTCAACGAGATTGATTTAACCACTCGCTCTATGACCTACGACACACCAGATAAACAAGATAAAGGGAAGATCACTAACGGTTCTCCTTACGATCCATCACCATCCTCCGTTAGTCCTCCGTCCGCCAGTCCTTCGTCTGGACCACATCAGATCGAGAAACCTACGTTCAACTCTATCTTACGCCCTCTTAAGAGCCCTATTTGAAAGTCTAACTTTAATCCTAGCTCATGTGCTTCCCAACACTATAACATTGTTGAAGATCTGGCTCAGGCACTGCATGCTATGTCTGCATTAGAAGTTCTACAACACTGTCCCAGTCAACGTAGAACACAATTGGCCGCTATTGGTGCTTTTGATCCCGAGTTGTTTAACAATATCATGTTTAACTTGGATAATTTTACATCTCGAATCTCTCACCAACTTGCTTTCCAAGTTAATGTTGTTGTTCACAATCAACAAATCCACCGAACTATTCTGGATGAGGGAGCCTCCACTTGTGTCATGTCTCTATCCTGTTGGAAAAGATTGAAATCACCCTCACTTAATAAATCCCCAACGATGTTACGTGCTTTCGATGGGCGAGGTTTTCATCCGCACGGACTCTTGCAGTCCTTGTCCATCCAATTAGGCGGCAAAATCGTCTCTGTCGACGTTGGTTCTATGCTCCCCTCGATTACAATTTGTTGCTCGGAAGAAGTTGGTTCTATGCTATGACCATTGTTGCTTCATCAGTTTTTCGATGTGTGCAATTTCCTCATCAAGGAAAAATTGTCACCATCGATTAGTTGGATTTTTGCACACCTAATGCTCACGCTCCTGCTACCAACAATATTCCATTCTTGGGAGATCACAAAATCACGTATGAAATCATTGGTGTTGGCTTGTTGAAATATTCTAGCCTCATGGGTACCTTCCCTACACCACTTCCACCCACTGCACATCATATTGCCATGATCAATATGATTTCGACTATGGTTTATCAATCCTTGGAATCATATGACCCTTGGATTGTACCTAGTCCATTGGAATTCGATGCACTAGGTGACACCATGCCACTTAGTCCAACTGAAATCTCATACGTTGCCATCCAATCTGCCTCTCCATCTTCGGATGACCAACATCTCTTGGCACCCGAAACTTATTTGATATTGTCATGGTTAAATTCCTTGTCGTCTACAATCGAATACATTTCTCAAATGTTTCCTTCCAATGAATCCATAATGGAAATTCTTAGCCTCGACGATGTACCTTGGGATGATAGCCATCATCGGTCCTCTTTTCTTCCACCTCTCGAAGAAATTCAAGAAGACATACACTATGTCTACCCTCTTGATGTTGTTGATTTTCCGCAATCTCCCATCCTCACACAAGATACTCTTTCTGAGGGGAATTTGTGCAACATATCCTCTACAATCATTATTGATAGTTCGGTCAAGGAAGGTGTCATGGAAAACATTAACCTCAGAGATAATTTCTCACCCGAGGAAGTGGTCTCTTATACTGCTTTATTTAAAGAATTATGTGATGTCTTTTCCTGGAGATACGAAGAGATGCCCAAAATTGATCCGTTGATCATTATGCATGGGATTAAAACCTACCCCAGTGTCAAACCTGTTCGACAGAAACTCCACCCAGTCCACCCAAAAAAGACCGCAGCTATTAAGGTAGAGGTTGAAAAGTTATTGAATCTGGCTTCAATTATCCTATCCCCTTGACATAATGGGTTTCCAATATCGTTCCGGTTACTAAGAAACAAGGGACCATTCACGTCTGTGTTGATTATAGGGATCTTAACAAGGCTTGTCCAAAAGACAACTACCCAACACCATTTATTGACAAGATTATTAATAATTGTGTCAATAGTGTAATTTTCTTTTTTATGGATGGTTTCTCAGGGTATAACCAGATTGACATCTTACCGGCTGATCAACATAAGATAGCCTTCATCTGCCCGTGGGGAAATTTCGCGTCTCGAAAGCTACCATTTGGCCTTAAAAATTTTGGGGCTAC
Organism: Picea abies; assembly: GCA_900067695.1. NCBI lineage: Eukaryota > Viridiplantae > Streptophyta > Pinopsida > Pinales > Pinaceae > Picea > Picea abies. Next base: position 3,572 of record CBVK0100069659.1, read on the forward strand.
ATTCCAATGAGCCATGTCCTACGCTTTCCACAATATCAAACATATTGCGGAACCTTACCTCGATGACTTACCCGCCCACTCATCCAGTCGATTCGACCATGTCAGTCATCTATGGGCTATCTTTCTTCGATGTCGGTTCTACCGCATTCGTCTGAACCCACATAAGTGTATTTTCACTATCGAATTTGGCCAACTTCTCGGCTTTGTTGTCTCCAAGGAAGGGATTCGGTTGGATCCCTTAAAAAATCAAACTATTATAGCTTTACCCCCACCTACCAACCTACGACAACTCCAAAGTTTGCACGGGAAAGCAAATTTTCTTCATCGATTTATTTGTAACTACGTTGAGATCACTAAAGGCTTCATGCGATTGTTGTAGAAAGAGGCCCCTTTCATCTAGGATGACACTGCTCAACGATCGTTCGATTCTCTCAAGCACACACTGACTATCACTCCTTTGTTACATCCTCTGAACTATACAAAGGATTATATCATTTACTTAGCATCCTTTGCTTCCACTATCGCCATGGTGTTAGTTCAAGAGGACTCTTCCGGTGAAGAACATGTGATTTATTACGAGTAAAAGTCTATCTGGCCCTGAACTTCGTTACTCACATGTTGAGAAGTTGGCTTTGGCAGCCGTCATTGCCGTCCAGAGATTTCATCACTACATTTTTCTACGCACCACCACGGTTATCGCAGATTCCAACCCCATGAATCACATCTTGACACGTCAGGTTCTTGGGGGAAAATGCTCTAAATGGATCGTAATCCTTCAAGAATTTGATCTTGAATTTACCAAATCCAAATCTAAAAAGTCCCTGGTGTTCACGGAACTCATTTGTGATTTTCCCCGTGCTGATGAAGAAACTGAGCCTAGAGATTCTCTTCCTAATGAATCTTTATTCCTCATTAGCATTTTTTATCCCTGGTATGGAGACATCATTCTCTATCTCCAGACACAACGTTTTCAGCCAAATATCTCTCGCGAAGAACATCGCCATATTCACCACCACTCTCGTCGTTATCTTATTATTGATGACACTTTATATCGTCATGGCATTGATACCGTCCTGCGACGATGTCTCACTCATGAAGAGGCTGAACGCATCCTTAATAAATGTCACCTTGGAGCCTGTGGCGGTCACCTTTCTGGGATGGCTACAACCCAGAAAATTTTACGTGCCGGATACTTTTGGCCCTCCATCTTCAAGAATTGTATAGAGGCCGTCAAAAAGTTCCCACCTTGCCAAGTTTTTCAAAACAAGGCATGCACCCACCCTTCTTTGCTGCATCCCGTTATTGCCATCGGACCCTTTGCAAAATGGGGCATTGATTTCATGCAGTGTAAGCCTACCTCAGCCGGGGGGCACGGTTATATAATCGTCACCGTCACTTACTTTACAAAATGGGCTAAGGCTATGCCTACTTTTCTGAATGATGGTCGTACTGCAGCCCTTTTCTTTTTTAATCACATCATCACTCGCTTTGGTGTTCCACAAGCCATTGTCATTGATAATGGTTCCCATTTTCAAAACCAGATGATGAATGAGTTGCATACCAAGTTGGGTTTTCACCATGAGAACTCATCTCCCCAATACCCTCAAGCTAATGGACAAGTTGAAGCTATCAACAAGGTCCTCAAAACGATGATCCAATGGATGGTAGGGTTAAACAAGACATCTTGGCATTTACAACTTTTTTCCGCTCTTTGGGTTTATCAGAACTCAGTAAAACCTGCTACTGGATTCACTCCCTTCTAGTTAGTATATGGCATTGAGGTTGTCTTACCAATCGAGTGTGAAATTCCTTCACTAAAACTTAAAGTAGAACTCCTGCTCCACACTTCTACTGAAGAAGAACGTTTCCTACACTTGACTAGATTGGACGAAACATGTCGTGATGCTGCTCTCGTTAATGAGATGTATCAAAAGTGAATCAAACATCAATACGACAAATCTGTCCATCCTCGCACTTTTGCAGAAGGAGACTTAGTCCTCGTATATGACCAGGCTCATGATAAGTTAGGGACAGGGAAGTTAGTACCTCTATGGCACGGTCCCTACATTGTGACACATGTTCTACATAGAGGTGCCTACGAACTAGTCGATTATGATGGAGTTTCCTTAGGCGAGCCCTGGAATGGGCTTTACCTAAAGAAGTACTATGCCTAGGACATCTAGCGTACGTGCTTTGTACACTATTGTATTTTATTTTTTTTTGGTGTGTCTTTTCTCTTGCGTGCTCGACTTTTTTCCCTGGCCACTTATACTATGTCTTGTGTTTTTCATGCGCAGATGACATATTCCTTTCCTATCTTTGTCGGGTTTGCGGATGGTGCTAGTCAACACACCCAAAACGTTGCCTCCGCAGCTTGGGTCATTTACCACTCTAATGAGTTGGTTAGTTCAGGAGGTATTTTCTTAGGATCGGTAACTAATAACATGGCAGAATATCATGTTGTCATTCGACTTTTAACCGAAGCATCCTCCCTAGGCATTTCTTGCATAATTGTTCATCTGGATTATCAACTCGTGGTATATCAACTCAATCGTATCTACAATATTCGCAACCCTATCCTGCTACATCTCCATCTACAAGTGCGTCGTCTTGAACGAATGCTTGATTTTATCGAATATCGACACATACCAAGAGAACTTAATACCATTTCAGATTCTCTAGCAAATTACATTATGGATAGATACCTCGCACATAGATAATTTTTCATAAAGGAAATGAATCACATCACATATCATCATGTAAATTAAAACACATCACATAAAAACATCATTTGAAACTCTTTTGGCACTGTAAATACTCAGAAATGTATATATATACGGCGTAACTGAAAATGTTTGATTACATTAAAAATGATACATAGATAGGAAAAATGTGGGTCCTCAAACCCATAAACATCGGCCTACAGACTATACAATCATCAGGAAGATCCTAATCTCCCTTCATCACATTATGATGTGAATAATATATCACTGCACGGGCTATTCACCTCAGTAGAGAGTTAAGACTCTTGGACACCCCCACAGTGTGTCTCTGTAGATGTAGCGGTATTTCCGGCCTCCTGAGAGGAGGGATACCTGTCATGAGGCCTTGGAGGTTTCTTTCAACCTCCTGGAGTTCTCCTGCCGCTACCCCCTGATCAACTACAACCTGAGCATCTCTGCGATGCCCCAATGTTGGCATATCTGTTGGACGTACTACTCCTCTATCTACCCGATGAAATGATATGTCTGTTAAAGACTCTTCTATGTACCCCCCAAAAAAATATAATATAACGTTTTAAAAAAAAAAAAACAACAACAAAAAACACTTGTCAAGATTATTTTTGGTTTCTCACCTGATGCATCCCGATCCTTTCCTACCAGAAGGACCAAGTCCATGCTTCCCCGAAAATCCACTCCGGTGTATGGAAAATCTTCTATCACAATCACTTGGCACCTCAGCCAAGCAAAGAATCCCTCAGTAAATCTAAATTCTGAATTTGAGCCTAGTCTTGGGGATAGGCTTGTCCACCGCTCCATACGTGGTTCTCCCACTGGTCGCACTACCAATGCAATCCGAGGTTGCATATGGGGAATGCATTCTAAAAAGAACAAAACCAAGAATGAACCATACCCAAATTTCTTCTGTTGTCCTGCTCTGCATCTCGTGATTTGTTCCTTCACATTTTGAAGGAACCCTGCACTCCAGTCGAATAGTGTTGGCTCTAAACACTGTAAACCATAAGCCACCTGTGATATTGAGACTAGATGTGCACTGGTACTTCCTGCTATGCTTGTGATGGAAAATAAGATGGATCCAAGATTCAAGTCTATGATATCTTTGATTGCAATCCTGCCTCCGACTAGCCTCTCTCCCGGGACACAATGGTTTGCCAGATACTCATCCACAGGTGCAAGAAGTGCCCTCTGCCTGGATAAAGCTATAGGAACCCCTCTCTTCAAAAGACCGGTTATGAAATATACATCCTCAAGATCGAAGGTCAGAAGATGCATCCCTATCTGGAACCCTTTCTCTGCAACATTCCACAACCCGATCATGTATTCGAGAGAAGAATATCCTTCTTCATCTTTTGCATTTTGAAATATTTGAGGAGACCGCAATTCCTCGACGTGACTCTCGATCAGGGACTTTTTAGAGAAACCACATCATCGAGCTCGTGTTCTCTTTCTTTCCACTCAAGCATGTTGCCAAAGTCACCTGCAATTAACAACAAAATTCATTAAATCATGATTTCGGCGAATTTTTGACAATTTTAAATTTTTTTAAAAAATGATTATTTGTATTTGCAAAAGAACAATGCCCTTTTCATATGAAAATCAAGACATCCATCCACCATTTAAATGTTCAAAAACTCAAAAACGCCCTCTTCACAGATTGGGCACACGTAAGCCATTTTTGGGCATTTTTCTTGTGATTTTTTGAGACAGCCCCCCCATTGCCACTACATCAGAGCATTGGCACACCATCCATGAATTAAGAAGAGTGTTTTCCAAGCTACACAGTGCATACCCACGATTTTTAGTGAGCGCTGAGATTTTTTAGGCGCTTGGACTGACCCAGGGCATCATTTTTCATAACATTTTAGTGCCTTAAAACAAAATTTAAATCATGCAAATGAACGAGAAGGAGAAGAACACCAACCTGGTCCAAACGGCGAGGAAAAAGATCAACCGTAGCTCCGACACCAAACAATTCGATATTTAGCTCCAAAAACACAAATTCTCCACTTGCTACAAATCTTTGCATAAATGAAATGGTAAATGACATTTTTTCCCTTTTTACTATTATACTTTTCATTTTTTTCATATGATATAGTTATTTTTGGGTTTTTTGAGAAATGTTTGGAGGCTTATTGATCCCCTAGAATGTAGTTTTTGACATTATTGACAGGTTTTGAAGCAGGTTTTGTTCATTTTATCTTGTCACCTTCATGAGCATTGTCTTCGTTCGTTCTCAAGTTCCAACACATGAGAATACGTCGGGTAAACTTTTATCTCTTTTTAGACCCGCATGGATACACGAAAAAGGAACCCCCTGGAGTCTTCTTTAAACTCTTTTCAGACTCTCTAAATGTGAAAATATTGTTGAGTGATCTTGCTTCCTTTCTTACTCGTTAAAAGGTTTGAATTGGCATCTTTCGAGTGATAACTTATCTCTTTTTCGGCCTCGTGAGACTAACATTACGAAAATGGACAACATTGGAGTCGTCTTTAAGTTGTTTTCAGACTCTCTAAATATGAAAAACCACCGAGTTTACCTTCTCTGTACTCATTAAACAATCATACATTGAAGGGCCCATACGAGACCGAACCCTTACTTCTTCCAGTTCGCTAAACAAAGGAAGAGGGACTTATTGAAGGTGAGTCATATCGAGCATGTGTTACCCTCCTTGAGCTTGTTAAATTAAAAAGAGGTACTCGTCTATCTAGATGGGGGAAAAATTGAAAGAAGCAAGCCAAGCAATTTTTTGAGAACACTACCAGTAACTCTTACAGTCGCCCTTGAACATGACACTTTGTCTTTGCATGCATTTTAATCCATTGAACCTCTGCACTGAGCCAATCCTTTGAGTTTATTTTACTCCTGGGTCACCTGACGAAAGTCACATCATCCACTACATTATCAATTTTTGGTCCATGTCATGTTTCTACTATCGTGCCTCAGTGTTCAAGGCAAGTATCTGCCTCGAGAGTCAGCCATCACAAATATCATGTTTCACTACCCGTGTCAGTCCATGTTCATTTGATCTACCAATTACAGCTCTGTGTCAGTTTCATGTCGTTGATGGGGGATACATCAAGGCCCTCCTTCGACGAGTCTATTCCTGTCGACTTCAACACATTCTCCAGGAGCTAGACTTAGAAACCAGTTAGTACCTTGGGACCTGCATGCCTCAAATGGCAGGCCTCCTTGTGTCCGACAGTGGGTTTACATCATTGAACTTTGATCGGATGATTTCATGGATGTTCGACTTCAGCTCATTCATTCACATTCGTTTAAATGTACTAGAGTACCTTGGGAATCATTGACATCAATGGTGATTTCCCTCGCGCTTGTTAACGGTTTACATCATTGACCAGTAATCAAGTGGTTTCTGCCATGTTCAACATCAGGACATCTATTCACATGGTTAGATTCGTACTACATTGAGATCGGTACAAAGACCCTGGGTTGATTTTTCACTCTTATATGTACTTTGCCCAGGTTGCAAAAAAGTTCTTTTGAACTATGTCACATATACTGTTACATAGATCCACTTTGTATTGGTCGTGGCTATGTGTTTTCATCTCGTAGAACCATTGTGTATTCTTTGGGGCTATGATCAGTTTAGGTCATAGAAGTATAGATCCACAGTGTATCTTCAGTGGCTATACCTTTTGTCAATATAATTATGGATCCGCAGTGTATTTTATGGCGGCCATACCTAAAAAGTCTTTATCACTCAAGCATAGGTATGCCTGCCTTGGGTTTTGAAACATGTCATAATATTTGTTTGATGGTTGTGTGCATATTTTTTTGGTCTCTTTGTGTCCATAACCTTGCTCGAAAAATTCTACAAAGTACTTCAGTCATCATCGTCTTCTAACTTCATACTTTGGGGGGCAATCTGTTACACCTCAAAATTACTCACTTTGATAGTGTTGCAAGTATCGTCATTACAACTGTTGTAAGTGCCACATCTTTTCTGCAAGTGTCACATCTTGACTACAAGTGTTGCAAGTGTCACAAATAGTATATTGCCATCTTGCCTATGTCGTGCCTCTAATGACATCACAAAGACACTTAAGACACCTCAAAGGTTAATTTGGAAGATGAAAAGTCTCTTGACAGGGAGTACAAATCCTTTTTCATTGAGAAAATCACTAAAATATTGATTTTTGGAGAGGAGCGCTCCCCTACCCATTGTTAGGGAGCGCTGGTGCACCCTAAGCCTCTTTGGGGAGTGTTTGAGCACTCTGTGCACCCCTTTGGGGGAGCACTACCCTCTTTTGAGAAAATTCTGGGTTTGTTGAGGCAAATTAGGGAAGAATCCCTCAATTCCTAAAGGTAGTTGGATTCAAATAGATGGTCAAGGCATGATTTTAGGGGATATCCTCAACTGAAGGAGAGGAATCCTCAACTCATCCCAAAGATCTCTCAAGTGGTTGGACCTCTCGAAGGTTATATAAGGAGGCCTTCTTATGGTGAAAGGGACAATGACAATTGAGAATTACATAAAACTTATGAGCTCATGAGTGAGATGTCATCAAAACAATTAGTGGAGATTGATTGAGCAAAGGGGTTGGACAAGGAGAACTGGAAGAAGTTGTTGCACCTTCATTCAAAGGATTGTAAGTACTTTTACTTGTTCTCATTAATATAATCAATGCTTGGCCTATTTCTTTCAAACTTGTGCTTGTTCCATATGAGTTTGTTTGTAGTAGATGGATCTATGATTGAGCTAATCTCAGTAGAGTAGGAAGTCCATTGTATATTTTTTTGTCTTACAGGATCTATCAGGGAGCTCAAGATCGAAGCTCAGCCAGGACTTTGCAAGGACAAATTTTGCTAATAAAGTACATATCTTTCTCCTTCTTTTTTCATTCATTAGCTTGATAGGATCTAAAAGGAGTCAATGTCCATGTTAAGTACTTTCTATCTTAGCATTAGAAGTCTAGAGACCAAGAGGGAATCCACTTGTCCTTAGGGGGATTCAACTACAACAGACATCAATGACAACCAACCCGAATAATCAACAATGTGTTGGTAGGTCAATCAAGTGTTTGAGAATATATTATGAAGGTAAGTTCATATCCATGGAACTTGGAAACTATTGCAAGGAAGTTGGGATCGAATAGGCATGTTCAGTAATACCAAGTTGCAACAATAGTTGTGGATAGAAGCGGTTGTGCTATCTAGTAACTCGGTCACCATTGATTGAAAAATACATGAAGATTCAGGAAGAGGTATGAACATGTCATATGGTAATTACTCAAATGTGAAAATATACGGTTGTGATTCTTATGTTTTCTATCAGTAGTCTAAGTAGAACTAAGATCAAACAAGTAGATCTCTAATATTGTGATGATGTTAAGGGGTGCAGACTGTGGGATCCTACTACCCACATAATCATAATGGATAGAGATGCAATGTTTGATGAATCTCCTTTTATAAAATCAAACATAGTAAATTATGAAATGTTCAAAGCATGGTCAGTAGCATAAATATATTTGGAAGGTATTGATTTCCATGATTGTTTCTCATGGGTTGTTAAAAGATTGTTTCTATTCATGTTGTGATAGCATTGGTTGGGATAGTACAACTAAATGTTAAAACTATTTTACATGGATTTTTTTGCATAAGGGGATGTATATGGAACAACCAGAAGGGTTAGTTCAGATTCACGACAAAATATTTGTTTGCAAACTCAAAAATCATTGTATGGCCTAAATCATGCAAGGAAAATGGTACATGATCTTTGATTCCTTCATGGTGAGTCAAATTTTACAAGAAGTGAGTATAACCATTGTGTTTATGGTATATTAATTATCTTGGTGTTATATGTTATGCTTATTGCGAGAACAAGTATGGTTGAGATCAATAGGTTGGCTCAGTTGGTTAGGACGCTTTTTATGAAGGATTTGGGAGCAGGAAAATAAATCGTGGGAATGGGAATACACAAAGACAAGAAGGATGGTAAGCTTGGTTATCACAACAGAAGTATGTTGTGAAGATACTTAGGAAATTCGTTATGAATAATGTGAAACCAGTAAAATTCCTTTGGCTTTCCATTGTAATTTTTCTTCAGGTTTATGTCCTAACTGATGAAGAAGAAAAGGGTTATATGTCTCGATTATTATATGCTAGTAGGAATTTTGATGATTGCGATGGAGAAATGGTCAAAATTTCACATGTAGTTGGTGTTGTCAATAGACACATGGAAAAACTAGGTGAAGAACATGGAAATGGATGCTTCAAACATAGAAGCACAAGTATCACCTATAGTGGTTGCAGTGATTTGGTATGTGGTTATGATTCATGATATTTGGACAAGTGCATCGGTTTATTAGACAGGTTACTGATGGAGACAGAATGGTCCATGCTGGAGTGAATCGTGTACGCAAGTTCACGTAATGGTATTGTCAAAGAAGTTGAGGAGCTGTGATGGTGTTTGACTTCTCTTGGCTTGCAGAAAAGGTGATGAATTAATTAAAGGCATGATATATCTGGTAAATTGTTGTCAAGGTGGAGATTGTTGGAAACATGCCAATGAATTTCCTCATGCGGTCACATGCACATGCATGCAACCATGTTATGCCCATGCATGCAATCTATTTATGAACTGTTTGTGTAACTATGTGATATATTCATGATTAGACAATGTAACTGAGTAATATATGTTATATATACAAGCATACCCATAGAGGTGCGAGTGCAATGTGTAGTGAGTGTGTGAGAGAAAGACAAAATACTGAGGTTTTGTGTGTATAAGAGGAGAGGATGGTTGTATGCCTGGGTTGACGATTTTAATTCTCCCTTGAATAAAAGAATATTGATTATCATTGCTCGTTTTTTTTTTCCTCATTGGGTTTCCACATAAATCACCATGTCAAGTTGTGGGATTGTTGTGTTTGGTTTAATGTGTGTTTGATATTGCTTATGCTCTGTTTTATGCTATGTTTTTCTTCCGCTGCCTAACATGTAGATGCAACACTAGTTTGAAAGCTTGATTGTGAATAGTCCATATAAAAAAGGGGTTCAGTGGTTGTTGGAAGATTTAGGTCTTTGGTAGTGAGGAACATAATAACTTTAGACATGGAAGGAAGCAGTCTCGCCGAAACTTGTGTGCAAAGAAGAACAACATGAAAAACTTGCAGTATCTCCTCCTCATTGAAGTTATCTTTTATGCTGAGATCAATTACGTTTAGAACTGTGCCCGACAGATAATTATTCTAAACGTGAGTCATACATAAATTATAGATTTAATATCATTACAATTTAGTTAGACCAAAATTGTATATTTTATGATGAGACCATTACCACTGTCAAGGGATGGTATGTGATCTGTGTGCATAGGGGCTTTATATTTTTTTCCACTAATAATTTCCAAAAATAACACCCCAAAAGTATAGATGTCAATTTTTTCTGTCAAATGACCATGTACAAGATATTATGGAGCCATCTAACCTCTATCAAATGAAAAAACTATCAAACTCCATTTTTTTTTAATAAAATTTTAAAATAAATAAATATTTATATATTTTTACTGGTGCCAAACAATTGTGGTGCTAAGATGAATTTGATCTTCAACAAATTATCTAAGTAATCTAAAATATGCAATTTTAGGTTTGAAATGTTGGTCTAGTAAAATATTTCTATGGGGGTGGAATCACGAAGGTGGGTTACACTTTCGTGACAATCGAGTCTACAAATTTTCGAAAAACAAATTTTCGACCGAACTAAATACATTTTTCGGCCGAAAGATATTATTTTCGGCCGAACTATTGTTCGGCCGAAAACATAAACGTCAAATCGAACGGAGCATTAACCGGGCCCTCGATTTGCGTGTAAAAATTTGGTCGGCCGGATATTTTTTTTCCGGCAATATTGTTTCGGCCGAAAACTATTTCAGCCGAACTATCTTTCGGCCGAAAGATGTTTTATATAATTGCCACACATCGAATTGGGCCGGTTAGAAACTTTTTTGGTTGAGGCTCATATGCGAGAGATCGTGTCGCCGAGAGTGTGTGGAGGTCTGTCACCGAGAGTTTGTCGCCGAGAGTGTGGAGAGCCGAGGTCTGGCGCCGAGAGTTTGTTTCCGAGTGTGGAGAGCCGAGGTCTGTCGCCGTGTGTGTGTAGCCGAGCAGTGGTCGCGGGAGCGTTTTCGAGTGGTAGCGGGAGCAGTGGTGGCGGGAGCGTTTTCGAGTGGTCGCAGGAGCGTTTTCGAGGTATTTAACATCCGTTTTTTTCGTTTGTATGTTTTATTTGTTTAACACAGTCAATATATGTTTTATATTATATATAACAGAGTTATGAATGTTTTATATGTATGTTTTATATTAATATATAACAGAGTTTATATTATAACAGAGTTTATATGTATGTTATAACAGAGTTTATGTATGTTATAACAGAGTTTATATTATAACATAGTTTATATGTATGTTTTATATTAATATATAACAGAGTTTATATTATAAC
>CBVK0100069660.1:0-14773 GCA_900067695.1 Picea abies
CCCGGGTATGGGTGTTTTGTGTCATCGCAAATGCCGAAATCCCGATGGGAGGTTATACGGCGATGGTCCTATGGTAAGTGACCACATGGACTGTTGTATAGCCTAGAGGGCTAATGCATTAGGAGCATATCGGGAATCGGAGATTCACGAGTTCTGAGGGTTCGTGAATTACGACATCGAAAATCCCGAAACTCCGATAGGAGTAGCCCCGAGAGAAGGTAAGACCATGGTCGTAAAGGCAGTAAACCACAGGCTTGGCCTGGGAGCTAATGCGTAAGGAGCGCCACGGAATTCAGAGGATCGCGAGTCCTGGAGGTGAATGAATTTTGACATTTGAAACCTCGAATCCCGTTAATGAACCAGGGATTGGCACCTCGCTAATGCAGGTTTCTGGAGGATTTCCCACTTGTGGGAGATTAACCCCATAATTTTTAAAATTTTGATAGTGGGTGTGTTATAGCCATCTTAGGTGCTTCTTTTGTGCCTATATTGTGCTACTTTATTTTTAATGATTCTGTATAGTCCAACATAGTGTGACTGTAGGATTTTCCTTGAACTACACATTCACCCTTGGTTTCATTGATCTATAAGCTACGAAGGTTCTCTTCCTATGCGTCTGATCCAAATTATTTTGAGAATGACATGAAGGAAGAAATATAACATAGATATAACAATGAAATACACAAAAATATAGCAGAGAACACAAAAATACAGTGAAACTCAACTTCTGTTAATGAAGAAGATAAAAGAAAAACATTGTAGAACACAAAATGGTAGAATGGTGTAGCTTATCTCTGAAAAGAAAGAGATTTTGGCTATGCTTCATTCACAAGAATCTTTACATCACACTCCATTGTATTCTTAAAGGGCCTCCTTCACCTCAATTATATATGAGAGAGTGAGAGGAGAACAATTCCCATGATGCATATGGGATAAATTAATCTAAGTTTATAAAATTCCATAGGAATGTAAAACACTAGGACTTCCCAGGTGCTCACCCATCCCAGTACTACTTTAGCTTGAGCATGCTTAATTGCGGAGTGATAATGGGATCTAGTGCATTAATTCTATGTTGTATGCATGTACATAAGACCACTAGGAAACCATTACATGATGTCTATAATGAAGATGGTATTGCATTACATTCCCTATAGTGAATATCATGGTTTATCAAAACCATAGGCTCGAAATGTTGATTCAGTGGAAAAGGTGGTTGGCCACTGAGATCCACCTAGATTATTCCTCCCCCCTTAGGAAGCAATGGTCCCTGTTGCATCAAGTTCCCTCAAGAAACGGGGAAACTTCTACTAAATCTGAACCTTGGTGAGTCACTTTTCTTATTGAAGTAGATGTCCTACTTGTACTTTTCCTGTGGAGGGATGTCATGAACCTGTTGGAGGTGTTGGATCCATTCAATAGATCTGGTTGCATGATATTCCTTGGTATGAGTGTGGGAATATTTTGTTAGTGAAGATGCAACAAGAAGAGCTATATCAATGGGGTATGATGGTTGGAACCCTAAGCACACCTGAAAGGGCCATGGACAATAGAGATATGATGAACATATGGAAGACTCTCACTCTCTTTGTGATCCTCTACAATCTCATCGACCTGCTTTTGCTGGAAAGAAACATCTTGGGCCAAGGCTATAGTGGTCACAATGACCTCCTGTTCATCATTGGACTAGATCGTGAAGAGGGAAAACTTTGTGGTCTGGGATATTACTTTGTGACATTGTTTTTTCGAGATCAATGGAATGGAAGTAGTCAGAGCTACCTTTGGTACTGTTGGAGCTTCCCTTGTTTTTTTTAGCCCATCACAAATTTCATTTTAATGCTTGAAATCTAAAGATGGTTTTCTTTTTTCCCTCTGAGATATCGAGATCTTTGAAACTTTGTCACGCGAGCAACGATGATTGTTATACTCTCGAAACAAGTCCTACCTTTCGAAAAAATACTTCCTCTTTTGTTCTACTTCGGAATCTCGTAGGTCAGATACTATAAGTCATGTAGTTCACACATCCCGAGTCACGAAACAACGAAATTGTTTTAATTTTTCACTCAAGACAGTAACAAGGGTAAAGTTTTCCTTAACTCATGATTAGATGTCGTCGAGGTTTCGCGCCTCGGCGTTCGCCGAATCCAAAATTTTATTGTCATAGCCCTGATAGCTGAGAACACGAGGTCCTTATTTTAGTAACTCATGCCAAGATTAAGGGTAAAAGCTAAACCGTGGTATAAGATTTTCTCGGCATTTCACCACTTGGCGTTGTCCTTTTCGAAAGTTTCACCGTCTAAACCCCGACTCGCAAAATCACGGTGCAGTTATAACGTGATTAATTAATTACTTAATCCAAGATTAACTTCCCTTTTAATTAAGTCATGTTATCGCGATCTCGCGGTTTCGCAGCTTGGCATGTAAATCTCCCAGAAACTTATCTTCGAAGCTCCGAGTCGCGATATGGCGAATATAATAATTATAAAATTAATCAAGCCCCAAATCGCGATTACCTTTAATTAACCAAAATCGATCTTCGCCGTCTCGGGTGTTAGAGACTCAAAATGTTTAAGTAAAATCCCTGATATAACGAGTACCGAAACATTGTTAACAATGGTAAAATCGGATTAATTAAGCTAAATCAATGACTATCCCGCGCTTTGATGTCTGCACGATTTACGAGGTAGCCTTTTTCCTCCATGCACCAAATGAGATTTTAAAACCGCCAAAATTTATGACATTAATGAAGAAATAGGGTAAATCGATAAATATAAGATCGAATTTTTATGGCAGAATTTATTTCCAAATGTGATTTGACAGACTTGTTCTGAAAGGTACCGAGTTTTTTGAGTATATATAAGAGCGGTGTTTCATTATAACAAATGCATTTTCATAGCACATAGAGCACATCACCTCTGAGTAAACTGACTTCTGTATGTATACGCAGTTCTATCGCAGAAGAGCTAAAACGCAAGCTTCAGCCATGGCTCTGCGAAAAGCATCAAAGGAAAATGTTGAGGTTTCGGGACAAGGCTCAGACAATGTCTCTGATACTTCACCTCGAAGTATCAACTTGGTTCCAAACTAGTCATACGTTTCAGATATTCTGCAAGCAGAATTGGTGGATTATTCCGATGACTCCGACAACAACGAAAAGGATGATTTAACCACCAAGTAGAAAATAGTCGTCAAATCTGGAATGCACAGAGTGGCAGCCAGACTGCGGTTGCTTCCATATTATGATATGGTCCGATGGGCATTGGACCATGTGGACATTCCGACCAGGACTATCATGAACGAACAGAGAGTCACCATCGGGACTTTCAGACCAGAGCATCTGCAAACCATGTATAAGCTGCCCACGACGTCCAACCACACATATGGCGCTGAGTTCTTGGAAGAATTCAAGGAGAAGGAATGTGAACAGTATGATAAAACCATATCCAGTTTGATAAAAGATTAGGTTTCGAACACCGCAAAGTTCAGAGCTAATACCCACGACATATATTCAATCGCTTCGTTAGAACCACAGTACAGATATGTGGCCATGATGACATGTCGGTTATATGGGAAAGAGGACACATCACATTTTTTCCTTGCGTGGGTGCCTCTAATGTTTTGGGTTTCCAAAGGCAGTTCCTTTAACTGGGCAAAGATGCTTTCGGATAGCTTGACCAATCGAGTCACAGAGTATCGGGAGCAGAAGGAGAATGGGAAAGCGTCGTCATTCTTCATGTCCGCATACATTATGGACGCAATTTGTTCTATGACACCATTTCCATTAATGAGCTAGAGTTGGACTCCGGCCGAAGACGAACCCATACATGTATATCATGCAAAGTTATGGGAAAACAAAGCGGAAAATTTTGCTTATGAAATTTTTAACTGGGTAATGGTGCCTCTGCACATCGCCATTTTTGGTCACCCGCCACCCTGGATCTCGGAAAGCATAGTGACAAATCTGAGCAGCATAGCAGAATGGTACATAGAAGCAGAATTTTCATATCTCAAAGTTTTCGGGGCTTCTATTCCCCTGCATGCGCTGCCATTGTTCATTCTTGACAAGCTGGCTTATCGCGAGGTTGCCCGGCAAATGGTAATTGGCGGAGTAAGCAAAGAACTTAAAGGGTACTCGAAGAAGGTATGGTCGTCGTTTCCTGTTCATTTGAATTCTTATTCTTTATTAGATTTCGGGCATGCCAAAGTCGAGGCAGCAGCCCTAGAAGACTTGAATTTGGTCTCCATTGAATACAAGAAGCACGATCCGCAGAGGGTCGTGAGAAACCATTTGGCAAATTGCGGGCTCAAGAGATTTGAGCATGAGAATTCTCCCTCAGATGACATTTTCCGAGGAGCAAGGTCCTATGAGGAGATTTTATCTCGGATACAATCCTTGGCACCCGAGGAAAGAGCCAATGTTCTAAAGTTCCAGGAACATCGACGTAGCTATCTTCCCGCTGCGTTGCGAGGAGAGGGTCCAGGTATTTCGGAAACAAAAATGAAGGATTCCGAAGGTTCTAAGGATGCGACTCCTGACCAGGAAAAACACCAGGACGAGGGGGAACAAACGCAGAATCCGGAGACAGAAATAAAGACTCCAGAACCACCGAAGAAGCAGAATCCGGAGACAGAAATAAAGATTCCAAAACCGTCGAAGAAGCAAATTCCAGTCGATACTCTGGGAAAATCGGTGAAATAGATCGGAGAACCCATCACATCAGTCACCCCCTTGCAGTCAACGCAGGGAAATATCGATGAGGGATGGATATTCAATGAAGAGTTGAGGCCCATAAGAGTAGAAGAACTCCCTTCGAATGAGTTTTTCTTCGATAAAAAGAGAAAGGCAGTAGTGAAAAGGGAATTCTATCAAGAAGGAGAGTCAACTGCCAAGAAATATAAAGTCATAATTGATGGAAAGGACAAGAAAAATGAGCAATTCGCTACTGAAATAGCAGGGACACTAGGAGCATATGCCTCGACGAATCAATTCTCAGTTGGGCTCTTAAAGAACCAACTTAAAAGAAAAAATCGCCTAATTAGGACCCTTGAAGCCAGACTGGCCACAACAATAGAGACTGCCAAAGACCAGGTGAGCGTGGGAATAGAGCAGGCCAGATTGGCCGATAAAAATGAAATAGAGATGCTCAAAACTAAACTCGAGCAAGCGCAGCTGGTGGTCCGGGATGGTCGGATGCAAGTGAGACAGCAGAGGGATTTGATCAAGCAACTGCAGGCTAGGGTGGAGACCGCCGAGAGCGGAATGATAAACATCAGGATGTTCAAATCCCAGACGATTGAGATTCGAAGCAGAGTCTCTGCGGCACAGCAAAATTTTCTTGCCAAGATAGAAGCGATCTGAGACAACTGTTTGCTGGTAAATCAGGTTTCCGAGAACTTATCTGCCAGAGAAAGGGATGCCGGAGCAGCTCGGGTCGCCTTCCAGGAGGCTGTGATAGCTACGAACAACAGGGTTTCGGCAGGTACTCCCAGGTTCACCATTTCAGAGCAAACCAGAGGAAACATTCTATTAAAGGAATGGGAGCATAACATCGCCGAAGGCAAGCAACAAGCCCAAAAGATAACAAATTCCTTAAAGGAGGCCTTTAATTCTATAGATGACGATCTGTTGGGTATTGACAGTGGAGGTAACGCCGAAACATTGATGCAAATGAATGTGGAAAGGATCTCGCTTGATCTGAAGGAAAAATAAGAAAGAGATTCGGCTGATATCTCTCAGATGACTATGGTGGACATAGTCCAAGTAGATAAATGCATGATTAAGCCTAGCACACAGTTATGTGCCATTGACATCACAGATGGACAGATGGAAGACAGGCTGCAACAGTTAGCCCGAGAATGTTACTTCTTCAAAGCCAGCTGTCAAGCAAAACCATCGCGGATAATATCTCAGCTGGTTGAAAGATGTATCTCCTGTACCAAGCTCGCGCAACGACAAACATCTGGCACCAAGTGAAGACAGAGTAGGAGAAATGGAGCGATTTCTCTCTTCTCTGTCATAACCGAAATTTTGTGACCATTGAGATTCTATCTTATTTGTAAAATTGTATAAATATACCACATAAAGAAAGGAACCAGGCTGGACCTTTTTGTGTCGTTTGTAACAGAGTTTTTTAACATTTGAGAGTTAATACAAGCAAATCTAAAGATTCTCAATTCCGTCACGACTGTGTTACAAGTTTGTTTCCTTGTATCTCATATTTCGTTTCATTTCATATTCCTAATTGATGTTCTTCGTTATAATTTAGTACGACCACTACTATAGCGAATGAATTTTGGTTTTTTGTAATTGTTTACTGTTTTTCCTCTATACCAGCTATCAGCGGGTGTAAGATCAGTCTGCATTTTCAGAATTCTACACATATTCTCTGCTACATCGGTTATTTCCTTCTAATTTCCCTCTTCTGTCTATACGTGAGACCTCCCCCGAAGGGAGCCTTACACCATAGGCATCTAAATGTTTTTCTCCCACCTCATATCTTTGATTAAAATATAATACAGTTACGGGAAAGAGCCTTTGATTTGCATCCCTATTTTATTCCTAAAAACCGTAAATTCTCTTTTATACGACCAAATTGAGACAACACTTAATCTCTCTCTAAAGTTTTTTCCCTTTTTATTGTTCCTCCATGACTGTCCCTGTACCAACACAGCCTAACACCGAACCTGGGCTATCGAACCAAACACACATTGCCTTAAACCTTTTCGACACAATTCTTAAAACGGCTACTAACCGGGTCGAACTTGAACGTTCATGGGCAACCATTGAACAAGATATAACTATCCAGGAACAGTTGGAAGCTAGACAATGCCAACGTAGAAACCTTCCCTAGTTTCCTTTGCTGAAGGTTGACATTTCTCTCTTCTCCATCTTTTACCCACTTTCGGATGCCTTGACACTGTACTTCTAAGCCTTAAGTACAGACTCAGGAACAATAGGTACCATGTAGAGATGACCTCCTAGAGTAACAATGACACTGCGGGGCCGAGATTCATAGATGGTGTGACATTTCCACATATATGGTTGTCCTAAAATAACATCACAGAATACAAGTGGGGAAACACCACACAATACCTCATCCTTGAAGGGATTGATGCCATAGGATAGGAGGCACTGCTGGATGAAATGAATGTCTCGTCCTCGACTCAACGATCTGATGGTGTATGGTTAGGAGTGTGGAATCATTGGAAACTTCAATCTCTTGACAAACTCGGTTGATATGAGGTTCTCTTGACTCTAGTTTTCAACAATGAAATGCAGTGGGGTCCCCTTTACCCACATATGGGAGTGGAAGAGGCACTCCCCCTCCTCAAGCTCCTATGGTTCTTCTAGTTGTATTTTTGTGGCCACGATGGTAGTAGTGGGTTCTGCATCGATGATATGTTTCCCTTTATTGTTCTCTAAACCAAATTTGAGTCAATTTTTTATTCTTTTTTTCTTTGAGCTCGACCACAAATGCATGTTTCAAGCGAAATTCATCGGTGTTGTGCCAAGGGATTTTTCGGAACTCACACCACTTTCTAGTGTCTTTCTTAAATTTCTTGTTACCCTTCTTTGCATACATCTTGGACTGGCTCTCTTGAGGTTGGACTTCCTTCTTGATCTGTCCTTTGTTCTGTGAATTAGGGTTTCCTTTGCCATGCTTCTTATGTGGTGTATTTCCAAACTCAAACTCCCTCTTACTCCACTGCTTGAATTTCTACTTGATTTTGACTGTATATCGATAAGTAGCTCCTGTTAGCACTGAGACTCACCCTCATATTGCGGGAGGATAAGCCCAGTACCCATCAAAATGTTTGTGGAGGTAGGTTTATGAGTGGAGGTCAAATGGACAAATCTCAATACAAGAATGTTTTAACACAAAAACTGGACAAGCAATGCATAAGGAAACAAGGTCCTCATTAACTTCAGTCAATGGTTAAGGCTAAAGGTGAGCAGAAGGAAGACTTAGTTGTTGGATCATGCTATCATTGATGCCAAAGGTTTAATTAATTGATGTCAAAGGATTGATGTCAAGTGATTGATTGATGCGAAAGGATTGATTGATTGATTGATGTCTTGTCATAGCATACTAATGTAGTATGTATTGTCCTTGATGAGAATGGATTGATGTCAAGTGGAATCATAGTCATATGTTGATACATATATGAAGATGGATCAATGAGTTGTCATCTATACATGATGCAAAGATGAATATGGATCGATGTGGTTTATTTGATATATGATGCATAGTTGGTTTGATGTAAAAATGACTCATTATTGTATTATCATGGTTGATAAGGTTCACAAATGGATGAAATCCAAAGTGGTCCCCTTATGGTGAAAGCCATCATGGGAAGACGCTTTGCGGTTGAGTTATCCTTGAAGTATGGTTGGAGAACCCATGCTTCTATGTGGAATAATGAGATGAGGATCAATGAATTTGTTAGTGAAACTATCCTAGATGGATAGTACTTGTCATGCCATTTTCGGTGGTATGTGGAATGTCACATAACTCCTCATGGTTTGAGAGTTATGGCCCTATGAATATGAAGGACCCTCATATGTTGGCTTGAAGCCCCAAGAGGTCAAAGAAGTCAAAGTTCTTGAAAAGAAGAAATTATTGTTTAAATGGTGAATAAAAGTGACAAAGTCAAGGAGGAATATTTAAATGATAAAGAAATGGAGAACTTTCTATTTATGGAAAGTGGTTAACCATAAAATGAGGAAAATAGGTTAAGTGACCTAGAAATGGGTTAAGTGACCTAGAAGATGCTTCTAAGGAAGCTACTTGAAGAGTATAAATAAGAGGCAAGGGTCTCTTGTGAAATTTATCTCTTATGCATCTCTTGAGCATGTATTGAAGATCTATTCTGAGAGAGAGAGATGATCTAGAGGATCTCATGGATGCATCAAAGTTTATGTAAGTCTGAGATCACGACGAAAAAAAATTTGGAAGTTCAGAAACCCTAGTTTCTGAGGTATACATGGGTTGTAGTGAGCCAGGTCACATACATACGTGGGATAAATGAGGGCATGGCACATATAGTGGATGAATTCATGAAGACTTGTGTGTGATCTAGTTCCAGGCTCTTGAAGACTGAAGCATGTTCCATATCTTCATTCTATGGGCTCAGATCTGCCATAGAAATTCTGGTATGATTACATTGTTGTCTTGATGGATACTTTTGCTTGTTGTGTGTAGTAAATGCTTAAGGAATTCTTGGTATGGCTGTTGTGATGTGGTTTGTGTTGGTTGATAGAGTGAGAAACACTCTTATGGTTTAGTACTAATATGATTTCCATAGTATGTTGATTTCTTATACATGATTGAGTAGCATTCATATTGTATGGTTGAGAAGCATGAGTAAGTTGTTGAAAATCTTGGATGTGTTGTGATTTTTTATGGGTCTTATTGGACAGTGAAAGACACAAGTGAATATGATTGAAGGTTGCAGAAGCTCTGAGTCTGTGATGAAAAGAAAATCCTAGTTGTTTAGAAGTAATACGCGGCATATAGTACAAACTGACAGTGTACATACATGAGCTGTACTATTAGTAGGGCACGTACATACACGTGCTGCACTACTGACAGGTCGTGTACTTGTTCACAGATTGATATCTTTTGAGGATTGTTGCCTCATCTCAGTTGGTGCTGAGGGTGTAAGTTGAGTCTTGCATTATAGAGATGGTTCTCTTGAAGAGTTGTACTCTATTCAATTGTTGTTGATAACCCAAGGATTGTTGTCCATAATAAAAATAAAATTGCACATACATCTTGTGTTCCTTGTGGTGATTATTCGTTGATGATATATTGTTGATATATGTTGTTGATATACGTTCACATTCAACTGATTATAAATGACAACAAAAAATAATGAGTGAATGGTGATTGCTAACTGATGAGTTTTTTGAAAGGGAAGTTCAAGAGAAAAAGATCCCTGCACTATTCCCCCCCCCCCCTCTTAGTGTAGTCGGTGTGTCAAACAATTGGTATTAGAGCAGGCCTTCACTATAAGCCTTAAAAAGATTGGAGGAGATCAATGGACACACAAATGGATGATGAAGTTCCAATCCTTGATGAAGAAAGCTATTCTACTTGGAGAATAGAAATGAGAGTGCATTTGAAGGAAATGGGAGCAGTTATTTAGAAGAAAACCATTGGTGGATCAGTTTCCTTGAAGAACAATTCAAAGTTTGCATCTCAAAGGGAAGGAAAGAAGAATGATGAATTATCTCTCAAGACCATCCTTAGTGGACTCTCAAGCCCTATCAAAGAGAGCATGGGACAATGCACTTCCACCAAGGATCTATGACCAAGGATCTATGGCTAAAGCTAGAGGAGACATATCAAAGCAAGAAGGAAAATATTGAAGACCACTCCATCATGATCACAAAAGGTAAAGAATCTCCAAAAACTCTTGATTGCATTATTTCTAAATGTGATGATGTTGACAAAAAGGAAGATTTTGAAGACAATTCAAATGAAGGCAAAGAATCATGTGATAATGTTGGGAAAGAGGAATATCTTGAAGATATTTCAAATGAAGGTAAAGAATCCTCAAAAACTCTTGATTGCAATAATTCAAAATGTGATGATTTTGAATTTTTCTCTTCAAGTGAAAAAGAAAATCTAGAAGTAGTTTGGATATAATCAATTGATTCTTATCCCATGGAATAAGTAGAAGAAAAAATATCGGAGCTTAAAGAGAAAGTTGAAAGAAGTCTATATGAATATAGAAATGACCACTATTATATAGACTATAGCTATCTTTCGGATAACACTAAAAATTTTCTTAAGAAGAGTCAAAAGCACATCTTGAAGTTAAAGGAAATGCTCAAGGAACAAAAAGAGAGTGATAAGACTCAATTACATGAAAAGGAAGAAGAGATCACAAGACTAAAGAATGAAAAAGAAGATAAGAAGGTAGATGATGAGATTAGCTAAAGTTTTGAAATTATTTTCCATCTCAAGACCTAAATTGAAGAAGACAAAAGGGTAGAGGAACTATTGAGGAATCAAATAAATGAAAATGAGAATCATGTCATAATTTAGAAGCTAAAGTTGTTGATCTTAGAAAGAAAGTAGAGAAGTCAAACAAATTCTTGAATATCTCACAAATATTGAATGAGATCTTGGAAAGTCAAAGATCACCAAATAATAAATCAGGTCTTGGATACAAGAGATAAGCTACACATGCTGAAGCAAGCACCTCAAAGAAGCATGAGGTAAGTCATTTACTCTCAAAGGATGCAAACAATGTTGCAAGTCAACCATCTACACAAGGCAAGGAAAGTTTCAAAAGAACAAAGAAAGGAAGACATCAAGAAGCCACCTTTACACCTCAAAAGGGATGGACACCAAAGAAAAGGTATGAAAGTGTTTTTCATGGTCAATGTTATTCATGTAATGAATATGGTCACAAAGCTTTGGAATGCAGATCTTATGCAAGGAGAAATAATGGAAGATTTCATAACACCATAAGGTGTTGGGGATGTGATCAAGTAGGACACATTGTTGTTCACTGTCACAACATGAGATGTTACAACTGTAGTGGATTTGGCTACAAATCCCAGGATTGCTGGAACACAAGAAGAAAGTCCATGATGAGGACTTCATATAGCATGACTAGAAGAACAAATGAAGTTGGGAAGGGAGACATTTTTTAAAAGATGGAAGCTCAGAGCTCAAGTTCCGAGAAGCAGGGACACCTTCAGAATTGGGTGAAGAAGACTGAACAACCAGAGAAGAATGGAATCCTTGAGGGAAGCTCAAGTGTGTCATCTACTGAAGCATACATGGGTGATAGTGGTAACATTCACGTACATACATCGGCTGACCTTGAATAGGTTGCGTACATACGCGAGATGTTTGTGCAGCAAGCCACGTATATGTGGTAAAGCTTAGGGAAAAGGGCTATGCACAAGGGTTGCAGCTTGATGTGATGGTATAACTTTGTGTTGCAGGGTCTGACATAGTTTATTGCAGGTTCTAACATTGTTTGCTACAGGTTTTCATGATTACATATTGGATTATGTAATGTGATGATATAAAATGAAAGGCTATCTTTGATGCATGGCACTAACCCATGAGTATGGATTGAGGCATTCTTCTATTGAATAACATTGCTGGTTATGACAGTGAAGTTATGGCACCTTGGTTATGTGATATATCTTGATAATGATAGCTAGAGATTCCATTGATCTATTGAAGCACACTACTAGTACATGTATTGTTGGATGCTTATTATTTGCTGTAGTGAATGGAGGATTGAGGATTGATCTATGGTTGATGTACTTGCTTGGTACAAGTGGTGATGCATGTTTAGTGCATGATGGTACACTCATATATGGTATATGTTTGGATGATAGTACTTGGATAAAAGTACACCATTGGTATTACTTGAGTAACATATATTTTGGTACATGACATATGGGATGATATAGTTAAGACGATTGATTGAGATTCATGATTTTGATACTTGGTTCATGGTGGAGACATACCATTGGTAGATGCACATGGTTAGAATATTGGTAGAAGCACATGGTTGGCATGTTGGTAGAAGCATATACATTCCATTGATGATATTTTATGGCACATGGTTGATGTACATGGGTGTTGTGCATGGTGGGAACACAATTTGGTACATGATGTACTTGGTTGATGTTCTATTCATGATTCTTTATTTCATTGTTGACATATATTTAGTTTCATGGTATGGCACGAATTGTCGATGCATGGACAGGTCTAAGGATTGTCATAGAAAGAGAAGTTGATCTATGATTCAGTTGAGCAGTAGAATTTGCAGCATAAGGATATTGTAGAGAAGACGGGGGGAGACATATCCATAGCAGGATTCATACTTCTTCCCATGATTCTAGGAGGAAAGAGCCCTATATTTGAATAAAGAGAACAGAGACATAATTCCAGGGGGAGAGATGGTCATAGGGGGAGTATGAGTGATATATCTTCAACATTACATCAGAGTGATATCCCTTGTTCAGAAGGGGAGAGATTATTTAGAGGAAGATCAAAGGCATTCAGACAGGAGGAGCAGCCCCAAGGACAGTTCAAGCAGGGGGAGCAGCCCCAAGGGGAGAATGACCCTTTTCCATTAATGTCAAAGGGGGAGAGATAGTCACATTGATGTGATTGATGACTATTGATGTAGATCATGCCTTGTATACATGTTGACATCAATGATTGGTGTTGACATCAATGTTGGTATTGCCATCAATGCCAAAGGGGGAGATTGTTGGATCATGTTGTCATTGATGCCAAAGGTTTAATTAATTGATGTCAAGCGATTGATTGATGCCAAAGGATTGATTGATTGATTGATGTCTTGTCATAGCATACTAATGTAATATGTATTGTCCTTGATGAGAATGGATTGATGTCAAGTGGAATCATAGTCATATGATGATACATAGATGAAGATGGATCAATGAGTTGTCATTGATACATGATGCAAAGATGAAGATGGGTCGATGTGGTTTCTTTGATATATGATGCATAGTTGGTTTGATGTAAATATGACTCATTATTATCTTATCATGGTTGATAAGGTGCACAAATGGATGAACTCCAAAGTGGTCCCCTTATGGTGAAAGGCCTCATGAGAAGACGCTTTGCGGTTGAGTTATCCTTGAAGTATGGTTGGAGAACCCATGCTTGAATGTGGAATAATGAGATGAAGATAAACGAATTTGTTAGTGGAACTATCTTAGATGGATAGTGCTTGTCATGCCATTTCTGATGGTATGTGGAATGTCACATAAATCCTCATGGTTTGAGAGTTATGGCCCTACGAAGATGAAGGACCCTCATATGTTGGCTTGAAGCCCCAAGAGGTCAAAGAAGTCAAAGTGCTTGAAAATAAGAAATTATTATTTAAATGGTCACAAGTCAAGGAGGAATATTTAAATGATAAAGAAATGGATAACTTTCTAATTATGGAAAGTGAAAATGAGGAAAATAGGTTATGTGACCTAGAAATGGGTTAAGTGACCTACAAATAGGTTAAGTGACCTAGAAATAGGTTAAGTTACCTAGAAGTGGGTTAAGTGACCTAGAAGATGCTTCTAAGGAACCCACTTGGAGAGTATAAATAAGAGGCAAGGGTCTCTTGTGAAATGCATCTCTTGAGCATGTATTGAAGATCTATTTTGAGAGAGAAGACATCTAGAGGATCTCATGGACGCATCAAAGTTTTGGTAAGTCTGAGATCATGAAGGCAAAAGTGTGGGAAGTTAAAAAACCCTAGTTTCTAAGGTATACGCGGGTTGTAATGAGCCAGGGCGTGTACATACGCGGGCTGAATGAGGACAAGGTGTGTACAGTGGATGAAGTCATGAAGACTTGTAGTTGAGATGATGATAGGCTCTTGAAGACTGAAGTAGGTTCCATATCTGCATTTTATGGGCTCAGATATGCCATAGAAATTTTGGTATGGTTACTGTTAGCACATAATCTTGTATGCGAGGTGTTTTCTTATGAAGTGTCCCCTTCGATGAAAAAGTGGCAAAGAATGGGTTAAAAACCCACTTATCCCAAGTTGGGGATGCATAAGCACCCTGGATTATGTAGCATGCAGATCTAAGCGGTCAAGATATGCACGCCCAGATCTTCGGTCCAGATTCAATTTCGGACCCCCCCGTCGTTCTACCTTTAATGGATGGCAGGGGGGGGGTTCGATATGACAATTTTCCAGTGCGTGGATCTGGAGGGTCAGGCGAGCCGTGCCCAGATCTACAATTGAGGTCCCATTCCAGACG
>CBVK0100069661.1:0-14773 GCA_900067695.1 Picea abies
TCCTTACATCGCTACTTTGAGCCTTCTAGGTCTCACAATTGGATTATCGGTATGGTTTTTTTCCACTCAGGTAATCTTGAATGTAGTTGGTTCTTCGGTTGTAATCACTTCCACCCAAGAGCATGAACCTCATGTTTATCCTTCTCCTTCTTCACCAATAAGATATTATTCTCCTTTTTAACTTGAAAGGTCTTCTTCCATTTTATCTTCTTCACCTAGTGAAAGATCTGAAGTTAGTAACCCGATGGATAAGAAGAATAAGAACAGGGAGATGAAGAAGAAGAAAAATAAGAAAAGGTCCAAACTTCCAACCACTTCAAGACATGTTGGAAAACAATGAGTTAATGATAATTGTGTTGGGAGTGTTGATGATGCCAATATCACCTAAACAACCCGTGAGCCCAAGTAACCTTGAAATATTTGTAAGGGTAGCCATATTCTTAAGGATTTCCATAGTCTATCCAAGGTTATAGAAGCATGGTCTACACGCCCTTTCCATCCCATTTAGTCAACCTATGAACAAAATGCTAATGACCTCCCATCAACTAGTCAAGATATCATTGGGAAGAATAAAAGTAGAGTCAAGTTCCCATGTATGTTATGCAGAGGGATTCATCAAAATCACATTTTCCCTCGTATGGATGAAGCCTTGAAATTACGAGAAGACATGACTACTTCCCAGCCTCAACTTTCGACTGCTTACCACAACCTTACTCTCAACACATCTGTCATTGATGGCATGATCAATCTGGTCCCTTCATCGGTCAGTTCGTTTGATCAGGTAGTCAATCTAGTCACATCCTTAGTTGAACTAGTTGACAAAGTGGACAATCTAATCCCATCCTCGGTCGATCCCACTCTCTTGTTAGAGAGTGAAACCTAAGCGTTCGATCTATTTCCATCTTTCGACCCCATTCTCCCCTTGGAGAATGTAACTCAAGTTGTTGATCTGATCTTGCCATTGGTCGATCCTACTCTCACATTAGAGAGTAAACCCGATACTTCCCACATTTTTCTCATTCATATAGAATATATCATGCTAGGGGGAATTTCTCCTTCTCCCATGGAACCCCCTCCAAGTAACGAAGCTATCATTTTTTATTGGGGTGTGCTAATTGGACCTCGTCTTCCCTCTCACATTCCTTTCAAGATTACCGTATAGGTTTGTGGTTGGGACATTCCTCAGACACTGATAGATGAAGGTGCGTCTGTTAGTATTTTGTCCTCTATTTCTTGGAAAGCTTTGGGTTATCCTTAGCTTATGTCACTTATACAGAATCTGTTACCTTTTAATAGAAGAACCAATCAACCTTTAGGGACCCTTCCATAGTTTCCCATAACTTTGAGAGGGGAAATTGTCTATATTGACGTCATGAAAATATTGTCAAGCGATCTTGTTATTTTCACGCTCGTTAAAGTATTTGAATAAAATTTCTATTGAGTGGTAGATTATCTGTTTTTCGGTCTCATCAGACTACTTTACGAAAAAGGACATTTTGGAGTTTTCTTTAATTTCTTTTCAGACTCTCTAAATATGAAAAACCTCTGAGTTTTCTTTCCATGGACTCGTAAAACAAAAATTTAAAGGCCCATATGGGACCGAACCACTCCTTCCTAGTGTTCGTTAAAAATACTTTGAGGGACTCATCCGAAGCATGAGCTTACAATTCAAGAACATGTTATTCTTCTCAATCTTGTGTAAAAATAAATAGGTACTCACCAGAAATGGTGGGGGGAAATTGGGAAAGAAATGTATATTTGTATCTGTGTTAGTGGTTGTAAGTCACTCTTGAACATGACACCCCTTTTCATTGTTGCATCTAGGTTGGGAAATCCATTTGTCTCCCATTTTAACATCTACAAGTCTATATATTAGTTCTCCTTGAGTCAATGCTACCAAGACAATTTTTGTGTTGCTCATATGTTCAAGAGAAGTTCAACTTAAACAAGCCTTCTATCAAGTCATCCATCTGTAGTCCTCAAACTCTTACCATGTCATCCTTCCCTGAGTCATTTATGAATCACTTTATGCTCTAATTTGCTTCAAATCTGTCACATGTTTTGTGTCATTGATGGGGGATACATTAAGGCCCTCCTATGAAGAGTATTTTTGTGTCGACTTCAACTCATTATACAGGAATAAGACTTAGAAATCATTTAGTACCTTGGAGCTTGCATGCCTCAATGGCAGGTTTCCTCGCTTTCGACAGTGGGTTCACATCATTGGCCCCTGATTGGAAAATTCCATTGAGTGTTTGACTTCATCTCATTAATTCACATTTTTTGGATTGTACTAGATTACCTTGGGGGTCATTGACATCTATGGTGATTTCCTTTGCACATTTTAATAGTATTCATTAATGACCAATAATCAAGTGGTTTATACCATGTTGGACTTCAACATCTGTAATCACATGGATAGATTCATACTTTAGGACAATGGAAATGAAGACCCCGAATAATGTCACATGCATCTAGGTTATGATGGAGTATTTATGATTTTGTATTGACACATAGATCCACCGTGTATTTCTCATGGCTATGTTCAAATTTTATTCTTTATAGCATAGATCCACAATGCATTTCTCGTGGCTATGTTGAACCATAATGAAATGGATCCACAATGTATGATTGGTGGCCATGATTCACTTGAAACTTATGCTTAGGGTCACATGTATTCTGAGTATGGGAATGGATACATCAGCAAATGGTATGTTATTATGTTGATGTTTGTTTGTTGACAGGTTTCTGATTGATGTGCTCGTTGTTATTGACACACACATTCTACAAAGTATTTCAATTTTCACGTGTTTCCAACTTCATACTTTGGGGGGCATTCTGTTACACAATATTTTCGTCACCCCTGGGACCATTGATGATATGTGTATCTCCTATGTATACCCCCTGTGTATCTTGGTCTATTTTGTCAAATTTCACCCAGTTCAACCTTGAAGTTTATATATGGATTCAAAGGATTTTTTGTCTCTCAAAGTAATGGTTTTACCTCTTTGAGGAAAATTGATAGGTTGGGTAGCCAACAAGCTCCCCAACTTAGTGATCAAACCTTTGGATTATCATGATAACACCTATACTTGATGGAAAATGCTACCAATATTTATAAAATCTATGTCTTAGTTGATTCATTGATGCTTTTATGTTACATATGTTAAATTTCTCTTCACAAAAAAGTATTTAGTTGTTACAAGGCTTTGTTGGATTATCGGTATATATGGTAACTGATACAAACCTTACTACCTTCATGATGTCTCTTGAGATAATAAGAGGTAGAAAACTATGATATCGAAGATAAAAAATCATCATACAATGTTCAACTGAATATTTTTTTCAATAACAAGCTAAAAGAATTCTCATTGGACTATTAAAAATTAATTAAAATAGGCATTGACAAAACCCCGTGTATTTTCAACTTCATAAATCTCTAAATTACTCTCATGAAATTGGTCAATTAAATTAAATATTTTATGGAATAGAGAATACAAACATATTTCCATTGGGTGATCAAGCACCCCAATCCACCATCAGATAAATAGGCTTCATAATCTGTGAAGCAAAAATTGCCTAGTTGGTTGAACATTTTGAATATTGCAATCCTCAAAATTGAATTAGATAAATTTTGTTGAGTTTCTATACCAAAAAATCATTCATGTAACATTTTATAGACTTCCCAAATTCATTTTGATCAAATACCAAAAAAGTGTGCAAAGAACCCTCAAACACTAAATCCCAACCCTCATTTGAAGTGCTTATTTACTTAAACTAAAATCTCTCTCCAAGATCATCATCGTAATTGTAAATCAACAAACCTTTGGCTTTGGGATAAAAAAAAAAATCCTCTTTCACATTCTTGTCACTACAGTTATCTTATATGGATGTGAAGTTTGGGTTTGCAGTATATCTAGAGAATCTTGGAGAAAGATAGAACAGATCCAAAAAAAAAAATAGAACTTATAATCTCAAAATTAAGGGAAATACACCCCATCCTATCCTCTTCATAGAATAAATCATTTCCCCCATTTAGAACATTGCTATGATTATATAACTAACATACAATAACAAGATAAACAACATGGATGACAAGAGGCTCCACAAAATTGCTTCAAAATCTAGCCAAAACCACCAGCATCTTAACTGGGGATGGCATAAAGATGCCAAATCTTGGCTAAATCATTGGGGAATACAAGAATAAGTCATCATGCAAAATATCAATAATATTACAAATATTATCACTTCTAAATTTAAGGAGAATATGTTGTGTGATAAATAATTAGTGGATAAAAGGAAATTAAGATACTATAAGGAGGCGGTCAACCATAATTTAGAAGATCAAATTACCTCTCAGTTTTGAAAAGTGCAAAGAAGAAAATCAACATTGCTAAATCAATATTGCTAAAATAAGAACAAACTCTCACAAGCTACATAGTGAAAATGGGTGTTGAACAACTCCTAAAACACCATGGGATGGGAGAATTTGTCACCTTTGTGACACTAAGTGGGTAGAAGATGAAAAACAATTCCTCTTAGATTACCCTACCTATACCCATATTATATCCCAATTTAAAAATATCATCCACATTACCGACCTTCCTAAACTTCTAAATCATCAAAATTATGGTGATTCTGGAACACTTCTCTCAATACATTTTAAGCATATAAATACAATTTTAAATAAATTGAATTAATCTCTCACCTTCTTAAGGTTCGATAGACCTATTGGTCCCAGTGGACATAAATGATCATCATCAATTATATGGTTTTCAATATGACTAATTGAATAAGTTAATTTTTAGTTGTGAAAATGGATCCTAGGCACTAAATACACTTATGAGGACAACACAATTAAAACCGCTACCTTACTTGGAAAGTTTACTAAAAAGAACTTTTTGATAAGAGGTGTTTCCGTCTTACTAATATATATTCATGCTTTATATCAAACCCTTTCTTCACATTGCCACTATATGCACTATTCTCAACATGTTTTTCATTGTGTTTGCAACACCATTCTTATCCATCTATGAATTTAAACTTTTGAGTATCATGAATATGATATTTTATGATCAGATATAGCGATATAGCTTGTCATCGATGTAATATATTCCAATGTACCTTCTACATATCCTTCACATGACAATGTAGTATTTCTATTTGTGCACATGCCACTTATTCGTTTCTTCACTTATTTATCTAATACCCAACCTATTATACTTTTGTTGAAGGGTTATTGATTCCAAATTATTTTCTATTATCAACACAAGAAGACAATATAAGAAAGTAGCTTAGAAATAGTAACCATTAAAACATTTCAAACCACAATATAATATAATCAAATGCACAAATGGGCTAAGGACATTCTCATGCAAAAGAAAGGAAAGGAAACACAAGAAAAAAAAAATCATGTAACCAACAATCAAATCATAATCATAATCGTGAAACAATCAAAATGTTTTCAAATAAAACCAAGCAAGTTCATGAGGCATGCAAAAAAGTGTTACAAAGTTTCATTCAAAGCACAAGCACAAGGGAGAAATAATCTATAGGTATTCTCAACATCCACACGAGTCATAATTCATTCATAAACCAAAATCCTAAAATATGAAAGCATTTTCAAGGCATTACAAGTAAAATAAGTCAATACAATCTGGAACACTTCTCTCAATACATTTTAAGCATATAAATACAATTTTAAATAAATTGAATTAATCTCTCACCTTCTTAAGGTTTGATAGACCTATTGGTTCGAGTGGACATAAATGATCATCATCAATTATATGGTTTTCAATATGACTAATTGAATAAGTTAATTTTTAGTTGTGAAAATGGACCCTAGGCACTAAATACACTTATGAGGACAACACAATTAAAACTGCTACCTTACTTGAAAAGTTTACTAAAAAGAACTTTTTGATAAAGGGTGTTTCCAAATAAATTGAATGAGTCTTACTAATATATATTTATGCTTTAGATCAAACCCTTCCTTCACATTGCCACTATATGCACTATTCTCAACATGTTTTTCATTGTGTTTGCAACACCATTCTCATCCATCTATGAATTTAAGCTTTTGAGTATCATGAATATGATATTTTATGATTAGATGTAGCCTGTCATCAATGTAATATATTCCAATGTACTTTCTACATCTCCTTCACATGACAATGTAGTATTTCTATTTGTGCACATGCCACTTATTCGTTTCTTCACTTATTTAGCTAATACCCAAACTATTATGCTTTTGTTGAAGGGTTATTGATTTCAAATTATTTTTTATTATTAACACAAGAAGACAAGATAAGAAAGTAGCTTAGAAATAGTAACCATTAAAACATTTTAAATCACAAAATAATATAATCAAATGCACAAATGGACTAAGGACATTCTCATGCAAAAGAAAGGAAAAGAAACAGAAGAAAAAAAAAAAAAATCATGTAACCAACAATCAAATCATAATCATAATCGTGAAACAATCAAAATGTTTTCAAATAAAACCAAGCAAGTTCATAAGGCATGCAAAAAAGTGTTACAAAGTTTCATTCAAAGCAGAAACACAAGGGAGAAATAATCTATATGTATTCTCAACATCCACACCAAAATCCACAAGGGAGAAATAATTCATTCATAAACCAAAATCCTAAAATATGAAAGCATTTTCAAGGCATTACAAGTAAAATAAGTCAATACAATAACATTCAATGATGACACTAAAAATATAATTTAAAAAGGGGGTTCCCAAGTCTAAGGACGTCCTCTCCCTGTAGCATATCCTCCACTTCCTAATGGCTCATTGTAATGTCCCTTTAGCATCTCTCGGGTGTTCTAATAAGATCATATTAATGTCCAAATGGTATCGTTTTTTGTCACGTTTTCATATATTTTAGATTCTTTATTCCCACATTTTGATCTCATTGAGTTTGCGCCGAGTTCTGTCCATAATGTTGTTTATATCAAATAGCGTTGTCACATTTTCTATGCAGTGATATTGATTTTTATTTTAATATGTTTCGTAATAATATATTCATTTTTATTTTATTACAAGAAATTTTGTTTTTTGAATTCAGATTATGAGATATTAATTAATTTATTTTAATACATAATGTATAAGAAAAAATAAAACATGTATAGAAATTCAAAATAATTAATATGTAATATTCAATTTTATCATTGTAATAATTAATTAATTTTCACCTTATGAAAAATTTAATTTTTAAATGCATATCAATATTTTTTTCTCCCTATAAATAAGTGATCTATCATTAATCAAATCAAACCATAAGTTGATGTCAAAGATTATGAAAGAAAAATAATATTTTTTTCTCCCTATAAATAAGTGACCTATCATCAGTTAAATCAAACCATAAGTTGATGTCAAAGATTATGAAAGAAAAATAAAATAATGTTACAATCATTATATATCATTGTTGAAGAATGAATATTTTAATCTTTTATCATCATGATTTACCATTAGCCAAATCAAACTACAAATTGATGTCAAAAATTATAAAGAAAAAATAAAATAATGTTACAATCATCATCAATTATTGTTGGAGAATGAATATTTTAATCCATTGTCATCACCATCATTTAAATGTAGAACATGTTCATCCTCTTGTTTATCTTTCTTTTCTTTTTATATTGGAGGTCATTATAAGGACATAATAAAAGGACAATTAACACATTTATAATTAACAATAATCTAATACACAATATTTATCAAAATGATTGAATTCTCGCATTTAAGATAAAATTGATTATAATACACTTTAGCTACCAAGGATTGCATGTCCTCGCTATGTTTATATAGATCTTCCTTAGGGTATATTTCAGTTATCGTTAATTGGCTCATGCCCATACACCTCCCATTATATTTCCATAATGGAACATTATGATTATTATTGACAATAAGTTATATGTATATAATCACCTACCAACATTGTTTATGAATACTTAAATAAATAAAATCATAACTTTCAAATCCACCTTTAATGTATTTTTTTCCTCATTATTTAGAATCAAGTCTAGTTTTGTTCATATTAACTTCTATTCTAATATGTACACAATAAACAAAATGTTATTAAAAATACAATAATCAATATAAATGATATCATGTAGGTTTTTGAAATGATAATTCAACACTATATTGTGTCTTACTTCACTTTCCTTTTGTTATAGTGTTTTGATGATCTCTTATCATGTTGCAAGCCTTTGATCATAATATTTTCCTTAATATTCAATCTCCTTGCAACATGGATTTCTACACAATTTTGCTAATGTTTATCAATTTGTTTAATTTACATTATGAAATCATTTTTCTCTTTCTCTATAATTGAAAAAAACTTGATGAAACTTAATTAAGAGACATGATTTATGTTGAGAAGGAAAAAGACTATAAATATTAATAAATAACTAAATAGATATTCAAACCTTACCTAAAATGGTTTCTTTTTGTTTTGATCACTAACCCCATCTTACTCTTGAACCATTTGGCAATATAATGATTCCCCCATTTTGGTGAATGGAATTCAACAAATTATTCTGATTTTCATTTGAGATGTCTTTCTAGTGTTTATGATAGTCTCATGAAAATTCTTGAGTGCACACATCCCATAAATCTTGGAAAATATTTTGATCTCATCTTACAAATTTCAATATGTTTCAATATCTGGCCCTTTTCATCTATCATCAAAGCATCATCCTACCCAGAATATTTAAGCCCAACAAGATTCATCGAAATCTAATTTACTTCCTATGTCGATACATTATATACCCATATAAGGAATAAGTGCCATGATAAATCATATAAGCACTTGAACTAAAAAATATTCTACAAAATCCATATAACAAGATAAATATTACCTATAGATATAATAGATAAATGACTTCATTCAAGATTTGATTGTTCTCCATCCATAATCCGCAATATTCATTCATGGGTTCTCTTTCTCTTTGAGTTACACCTTTTAGAAAGTTTTTATCTTTTCTCATCACTTACATTTAAAACAAATTAATAAATTTTATTTAGGATAATTGCATTAAAAAATGAAAATTGAGTTGATCAAATAAATACATATGCTATTTCCACATTTTTTTGAAAAAAGACTTAAATATGTGATTACATTGCACCTTTTCTTTTTTTCCTTTACTATCAACTATTTTTATCTTTCATTTTTTATTTTCTCTCTCCATTTTCCTACCATCATTGTCATAACATCCCAATCTAAATCCATCATAACTCATATCCATAAATGTACTACAATTATTTCATAACAAAGTAAGTAGATCATTTTAACACAAGATATATTATGGAATTGAGTGACCAAACACCAACTCACAACTATTTACCCATGAATGAAACATTGAAGAATTAAATAATTATAAACTCCATGAGATTAAATATTTTCAAGAGAATAATAGAATGTGATCCATGTGAGAGGGAATACACAAACTTATGCATAAACAACTTGTGTAAAGGCAATTTGATCTCATATAAATAATATTTCAAATACATAATACACAATCCATTATACATTGTACAACAAAATACAATGTTCATTGCAATAGGTTATATGTATGTAATTAAATCCCATACCTCATTAACAAATTCTCTCATTGGGAAACCACTCATCAACTCATTGATTATCGAATTTGGAATTCGAATAAGAAACATCTTTGAAAGGGAAACTTCATTTTACAATATATCAAATGCACAAGATAAGATGACTATTCAAATGAATCTCTTTTATTTATAAATATGATATAAAGAGGGAACAAGGTATTCTACAGAGTAGGCCAACCTAAATATATCTAATATAATAATAATGAAATAGGGTTAGGACCCTAATAAACACAATAAAAAAAATATGATAATAATGATGCATACGCACATAGGAGAGCTAACACTTATTGTTCACCATATTTTATTGCACTCGATGTTGCATAAAATATATACAACTGGTGCTTTCTTGTTCTCACCAGTGATGACATTGCACTAGATAAAAGTTCCAAATAGATCCTATGAGCCTTCAAATGATCCACGTTGATCCCATTATGTTGTATGAAAAATATTAATTTATGGGCAAGGTCTCAAGGCCTACCACACAACATTGCTATATTTATGGAGCTAACTCTACAAACCCTTGTCATGTGATGAAAAATAAGTAGAGAATTCAGAAGACCTAAATTGCATCTATGCCATGCTTTATAGTTTCTTATAGCCTTTCGATAAGAACATTTTACTAGGAATTAATGTTTTTATTTATTTTATAGTCCATTTTTTTATGTCTATGTATTGTACTTTATTATAGAAGGCATAGGAGAAGGTTCTCAATTCTAGATTTGCAATGCATAATATTTCAATGCACAAAATCCAATTCTATACCATGTTGTATCTACCATCAACTTCAATGAGTTAATAATAATAATAGTTTTCCAACCATAAGAAATCATGGTTTTAAACTTCAAGACCATAAACATATATATTGCATCCACACATGCAATGTGGCAACACAAAACCATAAACATTTATATTGCATCCATACATACAATGTGGCAACAATATTCTCACCTCAGTTTTAGTTATAGTTATATTTGAAGGCAACTTCATTTCTCAAAGTATGATGAAGGTTTGGGAGGGTGTTAAGCTAGTTATGAATTGGAAATCACAAGGGTGTAGACCTTAATATTGTATCTACCATCAACTTCAATGAGTTAATAATAATAATTTTCCAACCATAAGAAATCATGGTTTTAAACTTCAAGACCATAAACATATATATTGCATCCACACATGCAATGTGGAAACACAAAACCATAAACATTTATATTTCATCCACACATGCAATGTGGCAACAATATTCTCACCTCAGTTTTAGTTTTAGTTATATTTGAAGGCAACTTCATTTCTCAAAGTATGAAGAAGGTTTGGGAGGGTGTTAAGCTAGTTATGAATTGGAAATCAAAAGGGTGTAGACCTTAATATTGAATGTAAGGAGACTTATTACACCAAATATATGAAGTCCATTATTTTTCAATCAACTTATTCAATAAGTTGTCAACTACTTTTCAATGTTCCCTCCTTACTCAATTGTTGGGAGAAATAATGGGCATGCCTTTATGTTTAGTTTAATATAATGTTTAAATATTAAAAAAGAATATATATGAGGTGATAAAACATGACCTAAAAAATTGGCAACCACTTTTCAATGTCCCCTCCTTACTCAATTGTTGGGAGAAATAATGGGCATGTTGTTATGCTTAGTTTAATATAATGTTTAAATGTTAAATACAAATATATATGAGGTAATAAAACATGAACTAAAAAATTGGTTGGGGGCGGGGATGAAAATATTTGGGAAAATGAAGAGATTTCTAGCTTTAATCAAAAGGGAGGTCCCCTAAAATCTCTACCATGTGCTTGTTCTCATAGTTTAAATGAAAAGTGCAGGATCCCATAATTCGCTATCCAGACACACCATCATGCCATCATCTTGTGGTAGGAAAAAAAAAACATTACCTCTACACCATCGTGCCATCATCTTGGGGTAGGGAAAAAAAACATTAGCTCTTGAATTTTGAAGAAAATTATATTTATATTCGATGGATTCAAACATTATATTATCGTAGTTAGTAGGCATGATGTTCTTCTTTGATAGAAAAGTAGTGGAAATCATCAACATCTAGTTTGACGAAAAGTCTTTCAACCACATAACTAATTCCTTCAACAAAGTATCATCTCTAAAAACAAATTTCATGAGAGAAACATACTTAGTTTGGTGTCGACTATATAAACATATTGCTAATGCTCAAATGTCGAAGTCAATACAAACAAAAACTACATTTATAAAGGAAAAATTATTACATTAGATTTAACTTTCAACAAAATAAAACACATGACACACTTAATTTAAACTTACAATGTCATTGTCAATCAATTAGACAATGAACCCACATAACCTACTCCAATAACATCCTTGTATCAATTGGACAAGAAACCCACCTAACATAGTCCAATAACATCCTTATATCAATTGGACAATGAACCCACCTAACCTAGCCCAATAACTATCAATTGAACAATGAACCCACCTAACCTAGTCCAATAACATCCTTGTATCAATTGTACAATAAACCCACCTAACCTAATCCATTAACATCCTTGTAAAAACTAGTTTGACATTATAATTCATTGTAAAAATATGACCATTTGAAACCATATGTCATGATTGAGATTCCCAAAGTTGCATATTCTCCAAATATGTATAAAAATTGTGATCCATTAAAATGGTTAAACCCTAAACATTAAAATGGTTAAACCCTAAACTTGTTAGGATGTTTGTGGAAAATATAATATTCCACATAGACCTATGTAATTGCAACCTCACCTTTCTAATAGGGATTAGTAAACGAAAAAACAACCAACCTCGCCTTTCTAATAGGGATTAAGAAACGAAGAAACAAATTCTTAATATTCCACAAGAACGCAAGAAAGTAGAAAGGGAGAGGAGAGTCGAGTCTGTAAGAGAGTTTAGAGAGGGCGCCTCCTGGCATCCCCTTCCATCCAGTCTGTGAATATATTTTACGTCCTAACAACGAAGCGCTTATTAAATGCTTAAATTTGGTCTTCCAAGTTTCATTTCTGGTGTTGTTTTGATTGATCAATGCTTGCATTCGGTCTAATGAATTGATTTTCACAGAGCTATCCAAATTTATATCTCATCTGGTTGTTGTTTCTATTGGTCAATGCATTAGGTCAACTGAATTGGTTTTCACGGAGCTATCCAAATTTATATCTCATCTGGGTGTTGTTTTGATTGGTTAATGCTGGCATTAGGTCAAATGAATTGATTTCAACAGCGCTATCAAAATTTATATCTCATCTGGGCATTGCTTTGACTGGTTAATTTTTGGATTCGGTCCAATGAATTGATTTTCGCAGAGCTATCCAAATTTATTTGTCCTACACCGCTATTTCATTTACACCGCTATCAATAGCTATCAGGAGATCAATGAATGTATATTATAGGCCCATACTAGCTAGGGCAGTGGTTACAATATCAATATCAAAATATGGTACGATCTAAATCGAGTTAACGCGTGATGCTTATCATTACTATGCTAAAAAAAATTATATTTTAGGTTTTTGGGGGAATTTGGTAAGTTAAATTTGGATAAAATTGCTATTTTTTATTGTTTAAATTGTACTTTTAAATGTATAAATGAATTCATCTTGTTAAAAAACTCTTGAAACATTAAGATTATACAAATTTAACCACTCAAATAAAATATGCAGATCCAATCATTCCTTACTAAATTTAGCACAAAATCAAATAAAACAAATTTTCAAAGAACCTCCTAAAAAAATAGGTAAAACTTTTAGACTAAGCTTACAGTCTCACGCCTCTCTGTTTTGATGGCGAAAGATTTTTACTTGTTGCCACTGTTTCAGAGATTACTTCTTGTCGTCTCCACTGTTTGTTGCCACTGTTTTGGAAAATGCATACGACCTGGATCGATCTCAAGAAGACTGTATAATGTACGTCTCATTGACTTTAGGTCACAGTCATTCTCAGAATCCGATGAAATCTGCTCCGATGAGATTGATACAGGTTACAGACTTGAACCTAAATTACATAATTACACATTCTAAGAATACGGTTGTACGTCTCATTGACTTTAGGTCACAGTCATTCTCAGAATCCGATGAAATCTGCTCCGATGAGATTGATACAGGTTACAGACTTGAACCTAAATTACATAATTACACATTCTAAGAATACGGTGACATGATATAATTTATGTTCGAACCTACTCGAAGAGCTTCCATATTGTCAAAGCGGCGATCTGTTGAAAAGTCACATTCCATATATTCATATGCCATATTGTTTCTGTCGGGGCTGTTCCTATCCGGGTCGCTCAAGGCACCATAATATAAACCATTCAGGACTCTCACTGAAAGCTCAACGATACCTAACTTCCCCTTCGCAAGCAAAACGGTGAATTCGCTATGCAATCCAAAACGCATGGCTTTCGATGCATCTCGTCACACATTCTTCAAACACAACTCTAACCCTAAGGTGGAATTATTTTGATCTAAGCTGGAATTATCTAAAATATAGATGCATTTATAGTCCCATTAAATGTGTATAAAATTAATAAATTAGATCATTATAAGAAATTATAATAATAATAATAATAATAATAATAACAATTTATAATAAAATAAATCATCTTAATTTATGTCTATTTTTTTTTATTTCTCTATTAAAATTTTATCTCTATTTTTTAATTCCTCTATTAAATTGAGAACATTGATAAAAAAATAGATGCTCATTTTATATATGAATGATCATAATGATACTCATCTAGAAGAATTGCAAAAGATTTAGAATATCTCTAGCAAGGTGTTTGTAAAAATAAAAATTATATTTTAATAATAAAAAATTAGAAAAGGACTATAATAATTATAAAAATTTATAATAAAATAAAACGTCATAAGTTTATTTTAGTT
The DNA here is from genome assembly GCA_900067695.1 of Picea abies. Lineage (NCBI taxonomy): Eukaryota > Viridiplantae > Streptophyta > Pinopsida > Pinales > Pinaceae > Picea > Picea abies. Next base: position 14,519 of record CBVK0100069661.1, read on the forward strand.
TAATTTATTGATTAGTACAAATGATATTTTTTAATTAAAATAAACTAATCTTGTAGAAAAAAAATCCCTTTTTAGTCAATATCATACTAATATCATATTATGATAAGAACACATTTTTTTAGATTATGAAACCTTAAGACCTCTTCATTTAGAAAATCTTATATGATATTTTTGATCTCCAATGAACATCCCATCATTAAATTACAAACAAAAAGTTCATGGAGAAATAAAGTGTCTTAGCCATAGGTTAAGGTG
>CBVK0100069662.1:0-14771 GCA_900067695.1 Picea abies
TATGGAGAAGAGGAAGGCCTAGGAAATATTCGAGCAAAGGGGAGGAAAACAACCTTTTGGTTAAGCTAAAAGTACATCCAGTCCCTGAGGGGTCTGTGATGCCTGCCAACTGGTCGGGGACGGTTGAGACTACTGGTAGGGAAAAAGGGAGACGACGGGAAAAAGCACTAGGTTCTCCTGTCGAGAGCCCAGCTTAGCAATTAGAGTGGTCTAATCTTATGATAACTAAACTCTACCAAGAGAACATAAAGTTGCAGCGTTAGTTGGTGGCAAAAGACTAGAAGATATCGTCGTCACAGGGTCATGTAGGAAGCACGGTTTGGCTGCAGAGGCAGCTTCGAGAAGCACAAGATACAATTGTGCAGTTGCATAAGGCACGACGGATGGCGGAGGAAAAGGATACAGTGCAAGGTGTGAATATTAACTTGGGAAAAGGTTTGTGTGCGGGCTAGGCTTAGCAGGTGATCCTGTACCTTGCATTCTCCTGAGCGACGCTTGGACAAATTTTCCCTTTTTCTCTTTTGTTGCAATGATATTCGTGGTTTTACTGCCACCAGGTCGATTAGTCGTGACTTCGATGTGGCTTAGTTGTATGTAATCTGGGTTTGGTATGAGCCTTCAATACTAAATATCGGAAGTATTTTGAATTTATTACGCTTTACTATGGATGTAAATAGAATATTAATCGTTTTTCTTATCACAAATTATCAGATCTTGTAATCATCATTATTGTACTATGGGTTTGTTGATACGTTTCCCTTTTGTAAGATTTTTAATATCAATAGATGCTTACGTGGTGTTATTAGCCCCAGATCATTAGAAACATTTAGTTATAAAATTCATTCATTGATAAATAAGGATCTTACTTGGGACTTCGCTCGCATCGAAAACACTAATAAAGGATCAGATACTACGGGTGTAGATATTGGGAAAAGAAAATAATGTAAAGTTTTTTTTTATTTGTTGATTTACCCATTGTAATGTCTTTTAATGCCGAAAATGTATCGGGGGTCGAAGGTCGGCGATGTCACTCTTCCTTTTGCACAGCGCGTACTATTACACTTTTCTACTGAAAATGAATGGATCAGTCTTCAGAAAAATCCTTTCTGAGGTTTATTCGTAGGAGAGAAATGTTGTCATCAGCCAATGCCGATGAAGGTCGACACTCAACTACTTTGACTTCCCAAACGATTTTCGCCACCTTTAACTTTTGTCTATGCCGAATCTCTCAAGTGAGTCGGAGAAAGATCTGGGTCGTCGATTCCTTGAGTAGTAATTTAGTTTCTTTCAAAGTTAAGAAGGTTCTTTGTTGTACACAAGAAAACTTTAATCAATTCAATTATGAAACATATAAGATAAGCAAAGGTATCGGTTTCTCTAGGGTGAAAACAGTCCAAGCCAAAAATCGAGTGGTACCCTAAAAATCTATAAATGGTCACAGACTTTTTAGGGTGTGTTGAGTACTCAACACAGTGCAAGCCTCTCTCTGCAAATTCTCCCTAAACAATCAAACATAGACCCTCTCTCATTCTCAGTCTATTATCTCACTCTCGTCATGAACCCCTTTATTCGCTCAATGTCAACAACCCTTATTCTACCCAACCCATTGCATATTTATACATGGAATCTAAGGCTTAAAACCCTACTTGCTTGTCCCCGCAACTCAATTATAACTCATTCTGAGTCATTACAACTCATGTTGACTCGTTGTTCGAGCGTGATTTTCCTACTTTTACATCTTCATGTTGCTTTTGCAGTCCCAACTGTTGTTCTTCCTGCTTTTGCGTGTTTCTCTACTTTTTCATGTCGAACTGTTGTCCTTCCTTTTCACCCTCTTTATCTTCTTGCTTTATTCTCTTTCTTTATTCTTTTTATTTATTCTTTTTCTTTATTCTCTTGCTTTATTCTCTTTCTTTATTCCCTTTCTATCCACTGCCAAGTATGCCTTTACTACACAGTTCAATCATGAATGTGCCTTTACTGCGCACTCCACTCCTGCCTTCACTTCTTTCTTCTTCTGCTATGCATCTCCTCCATACTTAGTATTTTCCTCAAAACTATATCCAAAATGTTTGTCCAACACATTTCACTCACCCTCAAAACTATTGTAGTTGAGTATTAAAGTTGATGGTAGTGCAAAGTGTGGTGGTAATAATGCATATGATTCCACAATTTTTTTTAATAAAGTTGGGCCCATCATAGGAGTCATGAATGGAAAACCAAATGGAATGGAAAGGGATTCTCCCATAATGTAAATATATTCCTTTTTGTGACATGTTTGCACAACTTTTCCCTCTTTGCATCTAGGCAGTCACAAAAGGCCATCTTTAATCTAGGATTTTACACAGTGCTAAACATATTTGTTTGTCCAAATTGTGACTTCATGTTCATAATGTCAAGGTTGGTAGGGTAATAAATGATGTTAATATCTAGGATATTAAGTGCACTCTCCGATGATGTCTTGTGTATGAGGTATGCGACAAAATTCTGAACAAATCCATTTTCTTTCAAGAACATATCAAACCAATAGTAGGAGTGTACTCATGTTGTAAGTTTCCCCAAAAGCCATTCCATTATGTGGGAAGATGCATTGTAGACCTGAAATAAAACTGACATCAAATTAGCGATAGTTTTACAATATGCATAACATTTAAATTAATATATAATTGATCTCTTTATTTTTACATAAATCGTTGGTACAGGAAAATGTGGAATTAGCATTGAAAACTTGCCCCTCTAAGAAACTATTGTTTGATGTGATGATGGTATGATTCAATGGAAGCATTTATTTCCTAATTTGAATGTCAAAAGTCCATACATGCTTTGACCCACATACCTACAACATTTCACATGACATATCGGCATAAGAAATAATGACAACTAAATCACCAACAATAATGAACAATCACAGTAATAAATTTACTCATTTAGTTGTGGCTCCCATTGATATTTGAAATAGTTGATGGAATCAATTTGCTTAGAGAAATTTTGATACAACTCAAGCAATTGTTCACAAAATCCTTGACCGACAATGCATAATGCATCATGTTCCTTAGAAAATTGGACATTTATATCTCTCTTTTAGTGTCATGAACATACTTGGTCAATTTTTTAAGTGGACAACAATGCATATCCTAGATGAAGAGAATTATTGAAGAGTTGAAGACATCACCATTGGTGAAAGTGGATGAAAAATATTTAGGTGAAATAAATTTGACAATTATATATACAATGAAATGAAGGGGTGAAAGACAAATTAAGATATTTGCACACCTTATCACTCATGTTTCTTCTAGGGAATCGTCCATAGTGAAGGATGAAGGTTTCCTCATGAGACAAAAAATCAAATCACTTTGATGAAATGCTTGAAACCAAGTCACAAAAATTTATTGCATTGCATTATTCGATATGAACCAACCAACAAGAATTCCATTTTGATGTGTGTTGAAAGCTAGAATGGTGTACAAATGATACTACCATGCACACAATTTTATGAATACAATATTACCAAAATATAACATCAACATGGTCAATAAGGCCACTAGAAACAACCATTTCATGAATACATATTTCATAACAACAATGCCCTAGACAAGCATTTCATGAATTGTCATTACAAAATAATAACACTTTTCCCAGTAAATTAGGCCATTGGAAACAAGCAGTTGAGAAACAAATTATTCATGAATTCATTTCACATAATATATTGTCAGCCTATAAATAAGGTCACTTGAATAATAACAACAACATAGAAATTATGCTCCTTGGAATTAAGCATTTTATGAATTCATATAATAGAGAAATGACCTTGACTTGGTTAACAAGCCAGTTATGTTGGGATGTTATATTATTTGCAGTGGAAACTCAATCAACTAAATGGCTAGTCAAGGATGATCAACTAGGTGATTGATTGACTGAACGGTTAAGTCAAGTTGTTGGTCAATTGTTTAGCTGACTTGAGGTCGACATGTTAGTCAAATGGAGGTAAAAAAATGGTTGACTGGATGGTCGGTTGGTAGCCGAATCATTCGTATTCAATTGGTGGTCGAAACCAAAGACAAAATCCTGAGAATTTTGGGTTTCTCCCAATTATTGTCTTCTTTGTAGAAATAGGAGAAATTAAACTTTCGTTCACTGGCCCAAGGCAACAATGAGCATTTCCTATCTACACCAAGAGAACTTCTCAACACTCACAAACTTGGTTAAATAGTTTGCAATATTTTTCAAAGTGTCTACCTTCTCTAGTAACACCTTCTTGTTTTCCACTATGTCTCTCACGAAATGGTATTGTACTTGAATATGCTTCATCCTGGAGTGGTAAGTTGGGTTCTTTTCCAAGAAAATTGCACTCTGGTTGTCACAATTTATCCTCATAGCTTGTTTTTCAAACCAAATCCTTGAACACAATCTATGCAACCAAACCTCTTCCTTTATTGCATGGGTGGTTTCCATGTATTCAAATTTTGTTAATGACATGGCTACTACCTCCTGTCTCTTACTCATCCAACTAATTTCTCCATCGAAAATTCTAAGCACATATCCACTGGTCAACATTCTTCCATCGATTTCTCCAACCCAGTCGACGTCGACAAAGCCATGTGCATTCACTTCCCTATCAGTTTCACGCTTCCCTTGGTAACAAATTGCAATATCTGTTGTGCCATGCAAGTACATGAAAACTCTCTTGACAACAATCCAATGTTCTTTCCCATGTCTTGACATGCTCCTTCTCAATACACCCACTACATGGGAAATGTATGGTTGAGTGCAAACCATTGCATACATTAGACTACCAACAACACTAGCATAGAGAACACATGTTGTGTCCTCTATTTCTCCCTATGTCTTTGGACATTGTTCATCAGTTAGTCTTATGCCTACATAAATAGGTACCTTGTCCTACATGTTGAAACATTTTAATATTGTTTCAACATACTTCCTTTGATTTAACCAAATTTTTCTAACAACTCTATCTATCTTAATCTCCATTCTCATAATGAAGTTACTAGCATCGAGATCCTTCATGTCAAACTTAGAGGATAGTTGTATCTCCACCTCCTTTATAACATCCATGTTATTTCCAACCAGCAACATGTCATCGACATACAACCCTACATAAACGAAATGATCACATTCTTTCCTGGAATACAAATGGTGATCAACCTTGCTTCTCACAAATCAAATTTGAGGATGTAAGTGTCAAACTCTTGGTACCACATCCTTGGTGATTTCTTTAGACCATAAAGGGATCTCTCCATCTTGCACACTAACTCTTTCTTTCCCTTTACTACAAATCATTCAATTTGTTTCATATAGATTTCTTCTTCCATGCCCCCATGTAGGAACATTGTATTTACATCCATTTGCTCTATCTCAAGATCAAATGTTTCAGCCAGTTACATTAATACTCTAATGGAAGTCAATTTTTCAACATGAGATAAAATCTCACTGAATTCAACTCCCTTGACTTAGGAATACCCTTTCGCTACCAGTTGAGCTTTGTACTCCTCAACTTGACATGTTGCATTCAACTACTTCTTGAACACCCACTTGCCACTGACAGGTTTCCTTCCATTAGGTAACTCAACCAAATCCCATGTCTTATTCTTATTAAAGATTCCATTTATTCAACCATAGCCTCCTTCCAGAGTCTATCATCTGTCGAGTCAACAACCTCCATGATTGATTGTTATGGCCATAACAACCACCCATTTTATTTTTCTTTTATAAGAAAAAGGAAAGCCCCCCCCTACTAAGCCTTATTTTGAATTTTCATTTGATGTGACTTCCTAGGTGTTATATCCCAAGGAGCATCCATATACAACCTTTCTTTTAACATGTACCTTGTCCATTCTATTAATTGCCTTTAGGAAATCCAATCAAGACTTGCAACTTGTCCATTCTATTAATTTCCTCTAATGACCACGAGTTGAACAAGTCAATTTTACCTTGCATGGCACCCGATGTGGCATGTATGTGTCATATGACAGGGCATGTATGTGTCATATGATAGGACATATAATGTGTCATCTACGTTCCTTGTTATCCTGTGTTATCCTACGTGACTCACTGTGTGTCATGTTTACCTATCCTATATGACGTGGTATTCATACATCCGGATTTGTTTCAAAGGAATACACTTTATCTGAGTCTCGAACATCCTGAAATATGGATGTCTAGACCTTATCATAATATGTCCTTTTCAGATTCCAAATTTTTAGGTGTGGCCCCTTGACCTAGATGTGGAACCTTGACCTGAAATGAAACCTCGACCCATATTTGGAACTAAGCCTCATTTTTCCCTTACCACATTTGGATTTATTTTGTACAAATGCGCTTGTACATATTTTTATTTATTTTATCCCATAGATGTATTTTATTTATTTTACTTTTACATTTTATTTTTATCATTTTATTTTATTTTATTTTTATTTTATCCATGGTTTAATTTCCCAAATCCCTACATGATTTTAAATTCCCTTCTTCCCATGTATATTTTATTATTGTTATTTTATTCTATTGAGAATTTATTATATCGTGAACTTTCCTCTTTGGGACTTTATCATCAGATAAATCATTAGGTTTATAAGATCCGCAATCGATATTTATCATGAGATGAAATCTACAATTGTTGAGCATGCACTTTCAGGAGCCAAAACTTGAGTTTCTAAAGGCCAAATTGGGTGCAAGAGGGCTCGTTGGAAAGATGATGGAGTGAAGAACACGTTAGAAGAAGTATTTTTGCAAGATTAAAATCAAAATGATCAAAACATTTTGAGAAAAGAAGAGGAACAAATTTTCTCGGATATTGACCGTGAATTATTCTACAACTCATAACTTAAGTTACTGAAGGATGAATCAGGAAAATAAGAGATCGTTGGAAAGCTCGGGACTTTAAGGATAATTTGAAATAGTTTCTTTTACCTAATCGAAATTAAATAACTTATGGATTTTAATTAATTGATATAATTGTCAATATTTTGTCTTGGATTTATATATTTTCATTATTATTGTTTTGACATGAATGCATGACGAGGCGAAGAGTCCCGATGAAGACACATGCGATGAGAAAATGAGGAGTCTAGGTAGAGGAACCGATGTAACTATATGAGATAGAACAGAAGCAAGGAGTCTAGAAGAGGAACGATCCTAGGGGTAGTGTCAGATGAGAAATATCATAAATGTAATTTCACCCCAATGGTGAAGCGGGGGATGGATAACCCAAAATTGGGCCTTGTATAACTATTTATCAAGATTGAGGATGCAGTTGAAAGATATTGGATTTTCTTGTGCTTCTGTTGGATGAACTATTTCTAAAGATGGAATAAAGGAAGAAGCTAATTCATGGTCTACTCTTACAATTGTGCACACTTGTTGATTGTTTTCTACAAATGTTATTGATTTGTCACTACTATCAATTGGTTATGTAGGAAATGATTATGAATGGATTATGAACTCAATTGTAGGGACATATTTGTTGTCATCTATATGCATATGGGTATGCCAATATGGTTTCTTATTGAGAAATATGAACTATTTTTGTTTCCATAAGTAGAATCATATGCATGTAATTGATCTTTGTTACTGTCAGAATAGGACTGCATTTGCATAATCAAATAGGATTGCATTTAGGATGTAGTCTAATTTAAATGAGCAAGTTTCTCTTCTGAGAGAAATCCATTAAGTTAGTGGCAATCGGGCCCACATATTGGTAGAGATTTTCATACAAAACAAGAGTATCTCTGATTGGGACTTGCCATCGAGAAATCCTCCCTCATGTTGGCATGGGAATTTTTTTCCATGTCAACACTGAAATGGGCTCATTATCAGTGGAAAATAACACAAACGAAGAATAAAAATCAAGTGGATTGTACCTTTCAACTTGTTTCCTTATTTGTCCAGACCTCCTTACAACCATGGTTTGTAGTTCCACCTCTTCAAGTGATTCGGTCGACTCGTCTGAATCATGTTCCTCATTCCTCAGCTCAAACACCAAATTCTCTAGTTCTTTCTCAATTTGAGCCTCTTCATTCCTAGAAGTACTTTCAACTTCCTTTAATATTACATCTCGAATATACAATTTTTTCCTCATCACCAGATCCAACAACTTATATCCTTTCATTCCATCCTTCTAACCAATGAAAATACACTTGACTGCCTTATTTTCTAATTTGTTTCTCTTTTCCTTGGGCAAATGCACAAATGCATCACAATAAAAAAACTATGAGATGTGAAAGAGAAGGATTCTTACCAAACCATACCTCATGTGGAGTCATGTCGACTAGTGCTGATGAAGGATATCTATTTACGAGATACCACTAAGCATGTTCCTTACCTTCTCCATTAACATCTCATTCATTCTTTTAAACTAAGTCATCTAGCTTGAATTCGAATTCGAATTCGACAACCTTGAAGTTCGAAAAAAATTCTACAATGAAAATTTTAGTAATAAAATTCGACAAAGTATAAAATTTGATAATTAAAAAATATATATGTAATTATTTATATAAATATATAAATGATAATTAATCTAATACATCAATTATTTGTAAATTTACTATATATACATCATAGTTCAAGCTAATTAATAATTATATATATACACAATAATATTTAACTATCACTTACATATACATTAATCAACTTTATTGATATAAAGTTAATTTATAAGGTAATGGCTATATACTATAATTGAATGTGTGTATAATTTATAATTTTATGGCTATTTGGAAAATGTCGGACAATCGAGAGCCAAACTCTATCATGTTGCACAATGCTTCTATACTTTACATGTCAACAATCAACTATCGAAACTCAACACCATGTCACCTAGCCTGCCCGCACTTTACAAATTGTAACCTATTCTCTGTTGTCATGTTTTTATCTTCTCTGGTATAGATGCGATTGTCTGGAGTCTGGACCAAACAAAAAAATCATTGACCGTGGAAACGATTGGCTTATTCGGTGAGCCTTAAGAGCCCAATCAATGGAAATGCAAACCCTGCAGTTTCATTGCAGTTATTTTAAGGTTGTTGAGTCGATAAATCTAGTGAGTGGTTTATTATTAATCTTAATAAGGTTACGAGCATGTATATAAGTCCAAATTGACTCTCGAAACCTTTTCCCTTGTATTTCCATGTCACAGAGTCAAATTTCGTTTCAATTATTCATGATTACGATTAGTTTTGAAAGCGTCTTCAAAATCCAAGGGCTCCAAAAGAAAACAAGTGATTGTGGAACAAAAAAAAATTTAATCGAATTGCTTCGAACTTAAACGAATTTAATGCCGAATTTATTCAGGTTCAAATTCATCTGGAAAATCATCTTCAAGTTCACCGAACTTGAAGCGATTTGTTCAGTTTGCTTTGGAATTCGATGAATTTCGATTTTTTTCCTTAAAATTCACCAAATTCGATGACTTAGCTTTTAACAACTCCATTATGTTGAAGGGTATATGGAGTGGTATTTTGGTGTGTTATACCATATTGCTTTTAGAATTGCTCAAAATCCTTACCACATAATTCACCTCCGTTATCAACACTTTGATGTTCTTATCTGTCTAGTTTTCCGCAAGAGATTTAAACTCTTTGAACTTACCAAAAACCTCAGATTTATTTCCTAGGAAATACAACCATGTCTTCCTGAAGAAATCATCTATGAAGGAAACATAATATAGAGATACTCCTAGTTATGAAACTAATATAGGCCCAAACACATCACTATGTATCAATTCTATAATCCCTTTTTCCCTTATAGTTGTAGATGGAAATCTCACACGATTCTGTTTTTCATAGATGCAATGTTCATTGAAATCAACATCCAAAGAACAATTGGGGAAACTTTCAACCATACCTTTGTTGTGCATAGCTCGAAGAAATTTTTTCCCAATATGTCCCATCCTTTGGTGCCATAACATGGTTTGGTCAATTAGACGAGGAAAGCTCGAGTTAGTCTCAGGAACAACTATATTGTTGCATCCAGTCGAGTTGACACACTCCAACAAATTGTACAGAGTTCCAATCTGAGCTCCTCTAATCAAGACCATCACTCCCTGGACCATTTTACATGAATCCTTCTCAAATATAGTGTGCACACCTGCATCACTCATTTCCCTGACATATATTAGATTTCTTTGCAAACCTAAAATATGTAGAATACCTGGAAGGGTTATACTCCTCCCATCCTTTATCATCAGTTAGACTCTACCTCGTCCAACAATCTTGGTTGTCGAATTGTCTCCGAAGAATACATTTCCTCTTTCATACTTCTCATATTCACAAAATCATTCCCTACGAGGTTTCATGTGAAAGTATGCACCTGAGTTGATCAACCAAACATCATGTCTGACAGTGTACTGGTCGACACCAAATACATATCCCCTCCTTCATCTGGAGAAGTATTTCTTTCATTCGGTTGCTTCTTGTCAGATTCTTGACTTTTCTCAATAGCCTTCGACTTGCACTCCCTTTTGTAATGCCTATCTTTAATTCACTTCTAGTGTTTTCTCATCGATTGAACCATGGATTTAGATCTACCCTTAGACTTTGTCTTTCTACCGAAGAATTTACCTTCTCCTCTATCGATCGGTCGACCTCTCACCATCAAGGCATCCTTGGTCAATCCTTCCATGTTCTTCCACCTCAACTCATCTGACAACAGGGATGCAACCACATCTTCAAGAATTAATGTGGTTGAATTACTCCTAATAGCCATGACTAACCTATCCCATGAATCTGGCAAAGAACACAACAGAATAATACATTTATCCTCCTTAGTGATTTTAATATCCATAGACAATAGTTGATGATCATAGTATTGAATGCATTCAGGTGCTCTGTTACTGAGTTACCATCTCTCATCCTCATAAGGTATAATTTCTTCCAAAGAAACAACTTGTTAATTACCAGGGATTTTGACTGGTACAATTTCCCCAACTTATCCCACAATTTAACGTGAGACATTCAAAAATATCGAATCTGCAAGACAAAGTCGAATCATACTCCTTTCCTTCCTTTCAAGTTTCTCCCAATATTCCTTTGACATGCTCATAATAATTGATCTGGGGTCCACAACAACCCATTGTTCTCAATATACAAGGAGATCTTCCATTTTAAGCTTCCACAACTCAAAATTCTGGCCATTAAACTTCTCAATCTCAATCCTAGAACTTCTTGCCATTATTTCAAGCATAAATCATTGTCTTATAGATCCCACTGGACCTAGGTTTATTATAGATCCAGGAACAATTCAAACCCTCAACGACAAAGGTGTCCCCTTGAAGCTAATATCTTCTCTTATTCATATCTTTTTAGATACAAGATCTGCTCAGCCTTTATCTAATAGAAAATGCAAGGAAACTAAACCTAATAGGAGAGAAAATACATAATTAAAACAAAAACTAAAACCACATCAATCACATATAATACACAAAGATTTACCCTGAAAACCCTTACTAGGAAAACCAACAATGTTTGAGCGACTCCTGCTGCTATGTTGTCTTTTTCATTCATCATATAAAGAGTTATATGACTAACCTTGATCCACACATAGGACCAGTGCATCATCTTACTACATTTTATGAATTCATATAATAGAGCAATGTCCTTGTCTTGGTTAACAATCCAACTACATGTCTCATTTTCTTGAATTCTTACCATAGAATAATAGTGCCAACTTAGTACATAAGGTGAATAGAAACCAAAATACCTTGTGTTTGTTTGTGAAAATAGTAGAATCCATCGCAAAGGATGTTGTTGTGCCCATGCCTAATAGCTTGCTCCAGTTTCCATCTCATCATTCTTCCTAGCATGAATGGCTCCTAGGAAGACATCAACCTTATTCCTTTCCACCTAGTATTGGATGCTAAGGGAGTCATCATCATGAATCCAATTCCATAGGCCATCAAGTTGTTTTCTTTGGTTTAGGATGTTTCTTCTTGATAGGAATGTACCTCTCCACATTACAAGCAAATTATCAAGGGTTTGTTCTGCAATAATAATCTAAGCATGCTTATTGTGTATCTTAGTGGGATAAACACCAACAAAAAGGAAGGATCCAACCCAATGTCTTACAAGTTTTGATAAGTGCATACGGTGAAGTCACCATTGATGTATAGATGTAGGGTCAACGTGATTGTGGCAAGGTAAACCATTTTTTTCCACATTCCAAGTCCGAACATAAGTGATGAGCACTAGGTGTGGTCTATTTGGGACTGTTCTAACTATGTAATGTTATTGGCATCATCTCTTCCCCCTATCTCAGTGAGGACACTTTTTCTAATTTTTCAACAAACCTTTAACAACACATTTGTATTCCTCAGAGCATATGAACACCATTTCCTAAAAGCACAAAACAACAAGTTAGACACTAGCATTGAAATAACACAACATAAACCATGGGTTTGTACATAACGACGAGAATGACAAATAACAGATTTGGCTTACAATGCCATCATAATGTGCATAACATAAAAATATATTTATATTTATAACAACCATGGCTTGCATTATGCACACAAAAAAACATTTGTGGATGACTATACTTACTTGAAATATTGCAAGAAATACAGGGGTTGTGCATTCTAAAGATTCTTTGGGTTTATGGTGACATTGTACATGATCCTTGACGTTATCTTTGACACAATAAATAACTCCATTTCTTAGTCTAGAAAACTAAGTTCTATCAATGTTTTGAAGTTGTCAAGACATTTAAAGGGAATAACAATAATTTCAACCTGAATGTGTTTGTGCTAGAATAACTCACATGACAAGTTCGTGAAATCAAAGGAACCATCAAGGAGTTCCCATGGAATCATCCCAGTGACTATTTTGGGCGTTAACTTAGGTGCTTGTCCCATCATGACTATTGTTAGAATATGGTAATAAGAAAATCTTATTGCACATGTGATTCCAGAATTACGATACATAGAGCTTGATATCCCTCATATTATATGAGGATTGTATATGTGATTTTCATCACATGATTTAGAGATTTGTAGGGTGGCATGGTGATTCTATCCATCCAAAGGTTGGAATTTTGGTAGAAGTTGTTTCTAGTGGATGTTGTCTTAGTGGATGAGATTCATTTGATTATCATGGCTTGGTTCTCTCTTCATGGTTTCTCATGTTTTGGTTAATGTTAATGAGATGATCTTTGATACTATTGCTTTGTTACATGATGGTCACCCTTTACATGGAAGATATGCCTCAATATTATTGTGGTAGCAATTATTTTGCACATGGATTAGGTTGTTTGGACTCATGGATGATGGATGATGGTGAGAGCATCCTAGTGCTAGAAGTGTCTATGATGATCCTATTATGATGCTTGACACATTTTATAGGGATTTTCATAGAGTGCTCCCTTTATTACACAAATTTTCATGGTGATGTGTCATGGTTCGAGGTGTCAACCTACTCCATGTGCCACATGTGACCTTGTTGCTAGAACGCTTGGCCTATTTTGACATGTTTTGACATTGATATTGCACCCTATGCTGGATATACACTCCATTTGATTGGGTGCTCACCTTGTACACACATTTTAAGGATGACTTGGCATGATGGAGGTCTATTTCTTGGGCACCCTTGCTTGTTGGGTGATTGTTGGCAATTGGATAGACTTGTGATAGGGCTTACTATAATTTTTGGTGGAACGCTCTCCCATTGTTTACGTCATGGCACATATTTGGAGGTTGACCCATACACATTGCAACTTTTGAGGAACCTTATGCCTTGGGTGTTCTGACATCTCCTTGGGCTTTATGACCTTGCCTTGAGTGTTGTAGCATTGCATTGGACATTGTGACATCGCCTTAAGAGTTGTGACATTTTTTTGAGAGTGGTGACAATGCATTGGGAGTAGTGACATTGCATTGAGAGTTGGAGATAGCATGTGAATGTCCACCATTGAAGAGTTTGTTTATGGAGCACTCACTTACCTTAGCACACATGTATGAAATCTCATCATTTATATAAGTGTTTATTTCTAGAGAGGGGTCGTCCCATTTTCCAAGGTGTTTGTTCATATCTTGCAAATGGAATGGGGAGTTACTTTGTAATGATCCCAAGCCAAGTTTTTGCTTGGAATCACTAACTAACCACTGATTTGATAATTATTTGTTGTGTATGCAGGTTGACCATGAATGTTTTGGCCTTAGGGTTTATTCAGTTATTTAGCCATGGATTTACAAAAAATCATTGTCATCATATGAATATCATCAACACTACACAAGATAGGAACCACAAGCAAATAACTGAACTTTATTATAAGAAAGCAATCACATGATACAATAGAGAAGCAGATCTAAATAGATGGCTTCAAGGCAATACTAGAGTTGCATACAAAATGCTCCCGGAGATACAAATCAAGCCTCCCAAAGGCTTCCAATAGAAGGTGAATGCTCAACTGCAAAACCAGGGTTTCAACTTAACCCCCAAGCAACTGGTACGACCCAGTTGACTACTGGTACGGCCTGATGAAGACAATGGACACCAAGGGTTCAACCCTCCCGAAGATGTAGACCTCCTGATGCTGCCAAACACTCTCCAATGATAGATCAAGGCACTGGTAGCCTTCTCCTGAACGATGGATCTCAAATACTGAAGCTTCCTTCTTAAACTACAGAAACCCTAGGATGGTATGGCCCTCCTGAAACCCTGAATATGGCCAATAGTATGGCCTAGCTGCATGTGTCCTCCAAATCGTCTGAAGCTCTCCTGGGTGATAGATCGGGCACCTACAAGCACTTGAGAGAAGTCTCAAGGTCAGAT
>CBVK0100069663.1:0-14769 GCA_900067695.1 Picea abies
ATCCCTCTCTGAAGCTGGAAGGGCTAGATCCCAGCTTTAAAAGTGGTTGAATAAGGTTACCTTTGTAGATTTCTTCTCTTTCAACCTCTAAGAAATTTACCAAGTGCTAACAGTATCAATTTGAAGTTGTGCAGAATATTTTGGAAAAATGGATTTTAATAAGAGAAGAAAGGAAGGTTCTCTAATATAGGTAGCTTAGTGTGAATATAAATATTTCAAAACTTAAAAGGTGAGATGTACTTCAATATCGATTTATTTTTATATGTTTTATACTTTTCTTATGTGAAACAAAAAGGAGATCAAAACATAACCATAAAATTTGTTTTATGTTTTTATCTTTGCATATAAAGCTTGGAAACTAAAACAAAACCTTAAATTGTAAAAGGAAAATACAAATATGATTTTAAGTTTTTGTATTTTATAAGTTTTTTTGTCTTTTAGTAATTCAAAAAAAAAAAAAAACTAAAAATGAGAATCATGAACCAAAAAGGTAAAACGTAGAAAAGGTAAAAGGAAAAACAACGACTATAAAAAGAATGCTAGATGAATCAAGATTTAAATCATAAAATAAAATCCTATGCATAGGCTACATCCAAAAACGCAATACAAAATCATTGGAAGCCAAAATTCAATCCAATGCAATGTATACCAAGACCATCTAATACTAAACAAAATAAATGCACAAAGGGTTTACATATGAACTTAGAGTTTACTAGGACCTTATAAAGTTGAAAGGAAAAACAAAGTAAAGGTGTTGCACTGTTACAAGAAAAGATTTATTAATTTAAGTTTCATCTACAAGTGGAATCAAAAGAGGAGAATGAGCAGTATTGACTCATCACTTGGCTCAAACATTCACACAAATAGACTAGTTAGTAGTACAAACAATTAACAAGAAAAAAAAAATTAAACAAAAATTAGTAAGATTGTATTTGAAAAAGGATCGCAGCGAAACCGTACATCGCAACTAAACATTATCTTTACAAAAGTTAACTAATTACTACAAATTCTATGACAAACTTATATTGTCTTTATTGTTGTCTCAAAACTCACCAAAAATTACAAAACATGTTGAAATTCAGAAAATTAAGCTTGTATTTGAAAAAGGATCCCAGCCAAACCGTACATCGCAACCAAACATTATCTCTACAAAAGTTAACTAGTTACTGCATATTCTACTATGACAAGTATAGTGTCTTTACTATTGTCTCAAAACTCACCCAAAATTACAAAACATGCTAAAATTTAGACAATTTTAAAATGTCAATCAATGAAGGATCTATAATATAACTAGGGTATATTATAATTAGGTTTATAATATAGTAATTGTTATGTAATTATTTATGTAATCATTAATGTGTAATATCGATAAGTCATCCCTTTGCTAAAGGTGTGGCCTATCACCCACCACATGTATTTATACATGTCTATTGTACTCGATGAATCATGACTCAGATATATTCTTATAATAAATAATTATTATTTATTATGGATAACTTTATGTATTCATGATGTTCTCGTCAAGTGGCCCACTAGCTTCACTTCAAGTGGTATCATAGGGGTATTTTCGCTAGCCTGTGGTCAAGTATATTTTTTTGGTTGTTCCATTGATTTGTGATCAAGTTTATTTTGTCGATGGCATTTGAAAAAAAAAAAAGAGGAAGAAGAAGAAAGGAAAGAGAGAGAAGAAGAAGAAGAAGTTTGGTTGTTTTGTTGATCTCTAATCAAGTTTATTTTTCCAATCGAAATTAAAAATAATGATAAATAAAAAGAAGACAAAATTTATACAAATAATTTCTAGGCTCGTGGACTATATATATGTGTTTGTGTGTGTGTGTGTGTGTTTCTGAGTATTTTTTAAAAGTGCACGTGAAATTGTAAAGGGAAGTTTTCCAAGTGCTTTTAAATTGCATGTGAAGAAATATAAACCTCTCTTTTATTACAGGGAGAAATTTTTTCATGGAGAAATATAAAAAGGAACACAAATCTCTCTTTACATGGAGGAAATTTTGCATGGAGGAATGAAAAACGAAATATAAATATTTCTTTACGTGGAGGATAAGTTTTATAAGTATTCACCTAAAATTGAATAACGTGAAAAGGAAAAAGGAAAAACAATCAAAGTAAATAAAGTGTTAAAGTACTTATCAAACATATTTTTCTTTTCCAAGGTTAAATTAAAGGGTTATAAAATTAATCCATTAGTTTCAATCAAGAGAAAAGTGAAAAGTCTAAGTGAAGAAAGAAACCTAGTTTAAAGGCATTATTTAAGTTCTATAGGGTGGTATCAATTTGAAGTTCTATAGAATATTTTGTTAAAATAGATTTTAATAAAGAGAAGGAAGGAAGGTTCTCTAATACAGGTAGTTCAGTTTGGAACTTTGGATTATTAAAACTCAAAGGGAGTATTCAAGGAAATGACATTATCATTAATATTTGTCCATAAAAAGTAGAAAATTATATCGATGTCAACTTGGTGAATCAATTGTTAATTCTAGAGTTAAGTATATTCGTAAAGGAAGATACCAATGGCAAGAAGGAATTTAAAATTCACGACTTACATCTTAGCAATTGATGATTATAAATTTGTATTCTAATTCAATGTTGTAGTTTTTATCATTTTATATACTATTGACATAATTATAGGTTCTAACTAGATGGAAATATTGTGGTCATTCAGTCTAAACATGAAAAGAATTATTTTTCAATCTCCTATGAGGGAAAGAGGATACCATTACAAGTGGATTCATGCACAAAAGATTCATCATTAGAATATATAAACCATATACAAAATGATATAATCCAATATGATGAGGAATCACAACAACAAGGTTATGATGATTTAGAAGGGGAAATTAGAGACTTGAACAAAACCCTTACCAACAAAGATGAATAAATTGTGCTACTCGAAGGGAATTGGAAAAACAAGATATAGAAATTCACAAATTTCAACAACAGATAAAAGAGCTACAACAAAAAAATAAAAATATAAAATGAACTCACAAAAAATATTTTTGAAAATATCAGCAAAACAACTATCATCCAAAGACGATGAAATTTCTCGTTTGAGAAATCATAATAAATCTCTATTGATAGAAATGAAGAAATTGAAGAATGAGAAGAAGGTGAAATAGAAATCCCAATACATGGATAAGGGTATTAACACCCATACAATCAATGTGGGAAAGCTTGATGTTGTTATAAATGAAGTTGCATCAATAGAAGAGCTTTGAAAAGTTCAAATTTCAAATAAAGTGAGCTCAAGAGAAGGGATCAAGGACTTAAAGATGGAAGCGATGCTTAAATTTGAATGTGAAATTTGTAAGAAGGTTGAATAATCCCTAAATATCCATGTGTTAAAATCATAAACATAATCTAGAATTTAGGAAGGACATAAGAATTTGATATATGGGAACACATTTTAGCTTCAAAAAGAGAAAGAAGACAATATTCAAGAAGGTCACCAAAAGATACTTGAAGAAATTGAACTCCAATTGGAGAATGTACATGTCAAATACAATGGTATTATATCCAAGGCTAGAATAATCAAAGAGCAGGCAAAGAGAATAGTGAATTTCATTATCTTTAAAAAGAAGATAGATGTAATGGGTGTGCAGAATGAAGAAAACCCATCAAATGTGAAACCATATCGACACCCTCATTAAGTTTTCAAGAAAGACAAGAAGATTGGTGTCAACATTATCAAGGAATAAGATGGAATATTCATCAATATTCATGGAATAGGGCATCTCAAAACCAATATTCAACAGAAAAATATCAGAGTCCAACAATTACTACAAATTGGAGAAGTTACAACAACAATTTGTGTAATCAAAGGAAAGAAAATTATGCAACAATCAAAAATCAAGGATTAAGAGAAAAAAGAATTGAGTTTGGATGGATTGATCCTTTTTTTATGTGCCAATATTGTTTGAGGATTTGAATGTCATATCACCTCATCTCCTCAATCTTATCTAGTTGATTATAGTTACAAAATATGGTTCATTCTATGAGGAGAATATTTTGATTGTATATGCTTTGAGGACAAAGCATTTTTAAGGGGGAGATACTTGTAATATACCAGTGTATATTACAATTAGGTTATAATATAGTAATTATTATATAATCATTAATGTGTAATAATGATAAGTCATACTATTTTCCAAATACATGAACATCTATTGTACTCAGTGAATCATGAGTTGGATATATTCTTATAATAAATCGTTATTATTTAATGTGGACAACTTTGTGTATTCATGATGTTCTCATGAAGTGGACCACCAAGTTTTCTTTGAGACCACTTTAAGAACCGAATATTTTTCAACTAGACCTGAGGGGCCTCTTTCCAAATCTAGGTGAACTATCTAGTGATTACCTGTTACTTTCCCATTATCATATAGTTTGCTTCTTGTTACTGCATGTGATTATTTGAGCCTTCAATTATCTCTCTCGGGACAGAAATTTGATTCATTGGTTGAACTACATGCCTCATTCACTCTTGGGCATCTATTGTTAATTTATTTTCCCAAGTAGAGTGCTAGTCACTACAATGTTAGGTGGCCTTGGTCACGTCTCTATATGCCTCCACAAGACCTATCTCAAGGGCCCATATATGCCTTCAAGCCTCAACTATCTCACACATTACACAATGTTTATTCCTACATTGCACCATAATCGCTAGAGGAGTTTCAGAACTAAGCCTCCTTTCACCACTTTGATTGTAACTATCACTCACATTGTCCACAAACTGGAAATAGAATATAGTCCATCATAACCAAATCACAAATAATTTGTTTCATCCAAACCTTAACATACAATCCTACATTGGACTAGAGATCTTGGTGTCAACCTTTGTATTAACTCCACCACTAGTGAAACTAAATACATGAAACTAGGAATGGAGGGGAGATTTATTTCCTCATCCTTTTCTCCATGCAAATGTGTCCACGTGTCAAACTATGCCAAACTAAATTGATTCCTATTGTATTCATGGGAGGGGTGTTAGGATTAAGTCCCTCTCATTTATACTTAACCAACCTTCTTCCAAGTGCACAATGAAGTTTACCACAACCAAAACATTATTTTCCATTAGTACTTGGTGGAACAAAATGGACTCAAAATGCAACACCACATCTTGAATTTAGTGATCTTTGCAAACAACCATTATAGGTTTATAACAATCATGAAGGCTAAAAATAATGATGGATGAATCTCCTTCTAATGTGATCTTCTTAACTATGTTTCTCCTTGCTATACATATCCCTTGAAACACAACCAAATCTTATACATAGTTGTTAGAGGCCACTCCCAATCCACCAATGAGACTCAATTTGATTGAGTCTTATTTTCCATATTATATTCTAAGTAGATCTTCTTGGCTAGAAATTTGGAGATTTTGATCTATTTTTAAGGAGGGATTTGAGCCAAATCATTTCACATGTTTATATGCCTCTACAATTACTAGCTTGATTCATTGGACTTGATTGTTTCTAAAAGGAGGCCTAGATCTTGATTAGCTACTGTATTTGGAATTATGCTAGCTTGTCTAAAAATAACATGATTTTTGGCCAACCACACCTTCCACGTGATAAATTTAGGGAAATCAGTCCACAATTACTTGAAAAATTGTTTCTTGGCCAAAGTCCCAGTATAGTTCTTTGGCCAGCAAGGGAACAACTCCCTCTAGCTTTGTGACAATTGCACAAATTTTCCCAAATAATGAAGGGATGCATTCCATTCTTGATAGGTAAACTCGCAATGCGTGAAAATATGTTTCCTTGTCTCCTTGGTTGATCCACGCAAAAAACACTAGGAAGGGTGTTGAATTCCCCTTTTCTTCAAGTTATCAATAGTTAAAAAATTTACATGAACCATAGCCTAGCGAGAGATTTGAACAAGACATACCAATTACTTCACCTTAGCATCCATAATAATAGGGACTAATCCATATATTCCACAAAGAATCAATAATTAATATTTATTATCCATTGACATGATATGAGATACAATGGTGTGCATGAAAGTACACTTAGGGATGATGATTCATGTCCCTGGCAAAGGTCATGACTTATCATGATTACATAGATTTATCATTTTCATGAATTATCATTATTACATTATAATGCCTATATTACATAATAATTGACCTATAACTAATATTGCATGATAATAAATGTAAAATACTTTAGGTATATTATAAGTTCCCCCCCCCTTAAAAATTATTTTCCCTCAAAGCATAGGGAATGAGAAACACTTATAATAGAATGAACAATATTTTGTAACTTCCATCGATTAGATAAAGTTGAGGACATGAGCCAATATGACATTCGAAGCCTTGAATAATATTGGCGCATAGAAAAAGAATCAATCCATCCAAGGTGGATTCTTTCTGGAACTCTCTGATGATAAGATTTTGGATATGATCTTCTTTGTTGTTGCTTCGAGGCACATAGATATTCAGATGCCTAGTAATTTTATCCTTATTAATCTCTATTTTAGTATTGTTTTGATTCACTTGAGTCATTGTGATGATATCTAATGTTTTTTTATTTACTAGTGTGACAACATCCTTCAATTGGCCTGTGAATTCATCATCGGTGATCAATGGTATGTTAACCTTAACTAAATCCGTGGATTTTTATTTATCACACGATTGTTTCTTGAGCTCAACTTTTGGAATATCTTCCATTAATAAGGCTTCATTATTATTGACGTTATGATTTTTAGTTTCAAACACTTTTGTTAAGGTCATTTTATATTTAGTTTCAACTTTTGGAGGCTCCTTCATTTATACGACTTCATTGATAACAACATAAGGTTTTTCCATGTCGATCAATTCAATGTTAGTACCCTTACCCATGTTTTGGGATTATTGTTGTGCCTTCCTCTTATTCTTCAACTTCTTCATTTCTACAAGTAGATTTTTATTATGATTTCTCAAACAAGAAATTTCTTCATCTTTGGACGATAATATTTTATTGATATTTTCAGACTCTATTTTATGAGTTCTTTTTATATTACTATTTTTTTATTGTGGCTCTTTATTTTGTTGTTGAAATTTACGAATTTTTGTATCTTGCTTCTCCAATTCCATTTGATTTTGCACAATTTCTTCATCTTTGCTAATAAGAATTTTGTTAAATTTTTTTTAACTTTCCCATTAATTCTATGTGATTTTCTTGTTCGTTCTAATCTAAATTCAGTGATAGATCAAGGTGCTTTGAATTAATTTCTCGCAATGTTATTTTATAGGTAAGGTGTTGGAATGCTATGTACTTTTTATCAACATTCATGGTAAAAATACAAATAGATTCCAACTAAGAGTTCCCCAGGACTACATAAACTTCATTGGTTTGTAAGACACAAAAATTGCATTTTGGGGGGTACTCATTGACGTTTAATTCTAAATTATTAATCTCATCATCATACTCTTGTGTAAGAGCTCTTTTAACTTCCCCTTCTGCAAGTTGTAATATATTTTCCAATTTAATATCAATATAATTCCAATGGCTAGCGTGGTCAATGGCAATGCTTACGATCTCGTTTTGGATCCTCCCTAACATACGTATGAAAATATTGATTGGTTCCAAAACCTACCAAGAAGTGAATCGAACCTTCTTTTCCATTTCAACTTGGTGAACTTACCACCACAAATAATATCCTTCCTTGACTTGTATCGTTTTATAATCCCTTAATAATTTTATAATTATAAATCTACTTACTATCCATTCACTTTTTTTCTCTACTAGATGAGAAGATATTTTGGCACTTGAGTCGGTACCCTTATATATGGTTTAACTTAAAAAATAGTTTGATTATTGTGTAGATTTCTTTCACATACAAATAATTTGGCAAACTACTAATATTTTCACTTTTCATTTACTCCATGTAAAAATTCCTCCACGTAAAAAGATAAAACTTATCCTCCACATAAAGAGATATGTGTATTTCTTTTTTTTCTTATTCCACCTTGCAAAAATTCCTCCATATAAAGTGATATTTGTATTTTTTTATTCCTCGTTGTAAAACTTCTCCACATAAAGATTCATTTTTTGACAATCGTGATTTATCGTAAATCCTCTCTTTACATTATCAACTTATATATGTGGTTGACTTAATACTTATTCACATGTACCTTTTTTAAAATTATCGAAACCTTTTTTTAATATATATCAAAAAATTTGGCCACAAGCCTGGAAATTATTTGCACAAAGAGAGAGAGAGAGAAAGAGAGAGAGAGAGAGAGAGAGAGAGAGAGAGAGACTTGACTTGACCATAGGCCAGCAGAAAGACTGCTCTGATACCACTTGAGGTAAACCTGTTGGGTACTTCACCTTAGCATCCATAATAATAAGGATGAATCCATATATTCCATGAGGAATCAATAATTAATATTTATTATCCATTGACATGATATGAGATACAATGATGTGCATAAGTTCATGACTTATCATAATTACATAGATTGATCAATGACATGACTTATCATTATTACATTATAATGCCTATATTACATAATAATTGACCTATAACTAATATTACATGATAATAAATGTAATAGAATTTAGGTATATTACAAGTTCCTTGTTTTTGGAAGACAATCCCCCTACTAGATCTACTTCTAGATGATTGGTTGTGGATGCATAACCTATTCCAAAAGCTGGGTCATGTATCCCAGATGGATGGAACATGTACTCACTTTGGTCCCCCATCCATGGAAGTCCCGAAGATATGATTGGATAGGAGAAACTCCATGAAGGGGTCACCTCAAAAAATCAAATTAACCAATAAGTGATCAAGAATGTCAAGGTATTTCCACCTAATCCAGATCACCTTCTCTACTTATTCCCAATTGGACAAGCCATACAAAGTATGTTTTCCCTTCTCTAATATTAAATCCTATATGCCTACATGCTCCTACTTCTTAATTGGGAGGATTCGCTATGATGCAGTATTCCCAAAGTTTAGTTATGGAATTCCCATTACCTAGGACCCATGAAAGGTGGTTTTTGATGAGGTTGGTTGAGGCATTTCACAATCACCAAATTGGAGATTCGGACAAAGTGGGGAGGAGATTGTCAAGACATATCAATCTTCCTCCCTCTAGGTATTTTTTATAAAGCAATTTCTTCCACCAATCAAGGTTACCTATGATGAACCTCCAAAGGATCTTGGCCCCCAGTGCTAAATTCATCAAGGTTCGATCTTTGATGGCTAGGCATACCCTTTCTAATGGGGCATGAACCATTGCCCAATTTAGAAGATGAAACTTCTTGATGTTCATCTTACCACCTTACTAGAGAAAATTATAGAATTCTATTTCAATATGATACATTATCACTATTGGGGCCAAAATGGCCAATCCCTAAAATATGGAGAAGGAAGAAAGAGTTGTCTTAATCAAAATTACCTTTACCATCAAGTTTAACAATTAAGACCCTTAGTGTTGCATTTTGCTCTTTCTCTTTTGAACGATGGGTTGCCAATCATTTTCCTTATGGCTCTTGAGGGAAATGGGAATTCCTGAGTATTGGAATGAAGATTGACTACTCACAAAGGCAAACTCAAAAGTATGGGTTATTCTCTATAGAATGGATAAAGAGGTATTCCAACCACATATATGGATTTGTTCTTTGTTGACAAGGCCTCTAAAAGCTTCCATGTAAGATTTCAATATGGTTTTGAATTGGGTGGAACTAATAATTGAGCCACCCCCTACCACGAGGGTATCATCCACAGATTGAAATAATTTAATACCTTAACCCCTCACACTATTTGGATTCCTCTCACATTTTTAGATATCTACTCTTCTTGTAATTTCCTTCCAAGGGATTCCACCATTAATAAATACAACAAGGGAGACATGGAACAACTTTGTTGGAGACCACCATTGACTTTGGAAGAAGAGGAAGAATAACCATTCACTGAGGGCCAATCCATGGATAGGCATGCCTAGATCCAATTTATAAAAGTAGGAGCAAATCCAAAATTGTGTAAGACTACTAAAATAAAACTATGTGCACCAAATTCCAAATGCATTGGCCATGTCAATCATTTATTAGCATTCCACATTCATAATTTCTTCTTTTGGCGTGGATTGCCTCCTACACTAATAGGATATTGTTAGATGTATGTCTTTGTTGCACAAATACCCCCTAATTTTTAATTATTAAATATGGAAGAAGATGGATAAGGTGGTTTGATATGATCCCTAGTTAGAAATAATGTCATCTACTAATTCTCTTAATGGGTCTTGAATGTAAATGTCCATTCTTTTCTCCTTTAGAGCCAGTATCATATTCAAATCCCTGACTAGAATCTTCTGACTCATGGGGGTTGATTCCCCAAAGTCCTTCAAAGATCTCCAATAGGCATGTTTTCTCTATATTGAGCAAGGACATAAATATGGAAAACGTGAAGTTTTTTACCCATTTGATTCCATAGAAATTCTGTGAATATCTAGTGTTGGGGGGAGTGATGTTGTCAAATCTCTATTTGAGATTGATCTCGAATAGTGCACAATCCTCTAGATATTTCCTAGAGCTTACAACAAGGCTACTATTATTCTTCCAAGCTTCTTACTGACTTCCAACATACCATTATCTTCTTCTTTAGTTTCCTAGAGAAGAAATAGGGAAGGGGTTTTTTATCTAATAAGATCCTACAACGAACCCAACTTCACATCACCTCCTATTCCCTTGCAATCCCATGAGACCATCTTTGTTGCTTAACTGTGGGGATTTTTTACCCACCACCTAACACATTCTTGATGGTGGGTTGAGTTCCTAAATTCTTGTCTCTTGCTGAGACTTTTTCTCATCTTTCTTTGTTTGTTCTTCATCCTAATTCTTTTGATTTTTCCCTTCTTCCTCTTCCTCTTCATTACTTGATTGAAACATATTCCTTGTTACCATACCTCTAGGGGCAGGTTGAGAATTTTGTGGAGAGTATTATCAAAGGAGACCTTGAAGGAGAAGAGATAGGAAGGGTTAGAGCCTTTGGGAGGGCTAGAGTCAGGGGTATCAACTTCAAGGGGAGCCATGGGTAGAGCAGAGGAGAAAGAGATTGGAGGAAAGGGAAGAGAACGACGAAGATGGAGGGGTTGAGGATTTTAGGATGGAGAGGGATATATAATGATTGGATGAAGGGGGAGGTCTTTCAAAGAGTATAGAAAACACAAGAGGGGGTTTGGAGGTTGTTGGCAAAAGGGGTGGTTGGATTAGATCCAAAAGGGTGCTTGACTACTTGCCACTAATATTGAGCTTTTGAAAGTGGTTGCAGA
The DNA here is from genome assembly GCA_900067695.1 of Picea abies. Classification (NCBI taxonomy): domain Eukaryota; kingdom Viridiplantae; phylum Streptophyta; class Pinopsida; order Pinales; family Pinaceae; genus Picea; species Picea abies. The sequence goes on from CBVK0100069663.1 coordinate 11,285, forward strand.
GGTGGATGAGACTTGTAGTCCTTGGGAAAATTCCCATACTCATAGCACTTAAAGGGAAATTGTCCATAATACAATTTTTGCAGGTGGCTCTAATTATCCAAAGAGAGAGTGATAGCCTTCAATAATCCTTTTTCCAAGTCCATTCATTATATATTCAAGCACAAGCGAACATTCCTTTTGGATACGATTTATCTATGGATTTATCAATAGAGTTTCCAATTATCTCTAATTATTCACCCTTTTAACAATGAAACGTTGGTTCTTGAAGTACCTCCATGTCATTCATAAATGAGTTGAGGGGAGCTCTCTTGGATTCAGAAGCATATAGAATAGAAAATAAGTCAAGAAACATTCACACAAGGTTTTGATACTTGCCTTCTCCCTCGTTTTATATTTTCATCCTCAATATTTAAAAACTCTTTAAACATGTTGATACCATTATGGAACTACATTTCTAGTTAATGAAATGAAACAGTGTGGAGAAGTTGGAAACCTTAGCTAAAGTAAACTTACTCTAAGTCTATCCCAAGACATCCACCAACATAAGAGAAATCTTAAAATCCAAGTCTATCCCAAGACATCCACCAACATTAGAGAAATCTTAAAATTAAATGAAATAATACTTGAAATACAACTTTTATAAGAACAGAATAATGTATGGCTCTGCTCTCGTTGAAAGGTGTATACCTCGTGAGTGTAAAATCGCTCAGCTGGTGATGTCAATGCTCATGTAGCTGGAATCTTGATTCGGCCCTCTCCTTTTCACCCTCTGCTCCTCGAACATCATCAAGCTCAACGCAACAATAACCCATTGGTGTCGAATTGCTTTCGATCTGATACCTGTGGGTTTAATTGCTCAGGCCTTATTTACATGCATATCGACAACACTAACTAGAACACGATACCGGCCATTACTGACTTGCAGACTGTGACTGCATCCAGATTAGTAAGCGCAACGTCTCTAGCAGACACTGCCAATGGAACCCCGACCGAGCGGGCTCAACACAGGGTTTCGATCATATAGTCACTTTCATAGTGCAATCATTTGGAACAATACTCCAGCAATAATACTGTGTTTCAGCTTGTAGGGTGTAGATCGATTGGAAATTGTAGTGTAAATAGAAGGAAATGTGTAAAAGAGGTTTTAAGTTCCATTTTCATCTGGATTTACTTGTGCTCCATTTTTGTGGGCTGAGTGAAACAATAGTAGTTGAAGATATCGACCTCGATCAACCCCATTTCATATGCTAATACGAGAACCACAAATTGCCGATTCCTCAGTACCAAAAAATTAATACTGTGTTCCATGGCAGCTACTTCAAACAATGGAGGATTGCCAGAAGTAGTGCAGTGACGGTCATTCTTGTCGCTGACCTAATTTGCAAGAATTACAACGCCAACCACGCAGCTTAACTTGTGGTCATCCGCGCCCAAAACAACGATAGCAAGCAGAAAATCTATCAAATCTATGCATCCTTGGAATAATAACAGCGTCGTCCTAAAGATATGTACTCAGACTCTATGCCACCTTCATCAAATGCACGGCTAGTTGTATTAATTTCACGATTAGATCGATTCCTCAACACAGTAAGGCGACTCTGAGTTCTCTTCTAGTCAGGTTTAGTTTCAAACAGAATCCGTTGCAATGATCGAATATAGCCGCGATCCATGCCTTCGACTGTGCCTCTGATCGGCTTGATTCTCGGCAATCAAACCATGTCTCCCTGCTCGGCAGCCTGCGATTCAGGGATACCTCACATGCAAGGAGAGAGACGATTTGAAGTACTTGTTATAATTCATCAATGGTCTATTTCTAATGAGCAAATGAAGATGAATGATAACAAGAAACCTAAATGGTTAGTTAAGAATCATTAACAAACAAAATTATATATATGTTTGATACAAATTTTGAAAGAGTATCAAAGTTCAAAGTAGTTTTAAGTTTGCTACAATGACTCAAGTAATGAAGATGAATGAATTGCAAAGTTTGGAAGAAGCTACAGAGAAGGATGAATGGGAAGAAATAATATTTAGGATTTAGTTAAGTTATTAGAAGGAAAAAATGTGATTGGAACCAAATGGGTTTGTAAATCTAAATATAACTTTGATGGTTTAATGGTTAATTATAGAATTTTAATGGTTTCATGGTCAATTATAGGTTTGTAAATCTAAGTATAATTTTGATGGTTTCATGGTTAATTATAAGGCCCATCTTGCCTCTAAGGGTTATGTTTCACAAATAGGAATTAACTATGGAATATCATTTGCTTTGCTTCAGTGGCAATGATGGAAACAAATAAAATGGTACTTGTATTAATAGGAATTAACTATGGAATATCATTTGCTTTGCTTCAGTGGCAATGATGGAAACAAATAAAATGATACTTGCATTAATTGCATAATACAAGGGAATTTTTTTGAATGGGTATCTTGTTAAGCAAATCTTTTGAGCAACCCATATGATTTTAGGTGTAAGAAAAAGGAGATTGTGTTTATAGGTTGAAGGAGGCCATGGTCTTAAACAAACACCTAAAGCATGGTACTCTAAGACAATGTAAAATCAATTTTTTTGAATGGATATCTTGTTAAGCAAATTTGTGGAGCAACCCATATGATTTTATGTGTAATGAAAAGGAGCATGTGTTTATAGGTTGAAGGAGGTCATGGTTTTAAACAAACACCTAAAGCATGGTACTCTAAAACTAATAAATATTTTTCAAGATAATGGACATTTGAAAATTTCATCATAACTCAATTTACACATTGTGAAATTCGAACATCATATTCTTATAGTGGCATTTTATGTTGATTATTTGGTTTATATTAGGAATAATGCACAATTATTTCAGAAATTTAAGTCGTGAATGATTACATAATTTCATATGATGAATTTGGGCAAAGCATACTAGTTGGACAATGAAATATGGTAGAGAGGTGATAACATACTCTTTTCAGAGGAAAAGTATAGCCTAAATATTTTGTAGAGGTTCAACATGATGACTTACAAACTAGCTACAACTCATCTTGAGATTGGGTTGAAGTTACTCAAAAACATGGATTCCAAGCCAACCGATCACACCTTATATCATCAAATGGTTGGAAGTCAAATTTACCTAGCTATATCTTGGGTAAATATTACCTTTGGAGTTAGTATGGTCTCTAGATTCATGTCAAAACCCTTAAAGTTAGTTCATCAAAAAGAACTTAAAATAATTCTTAGATATGTTAGAGGCACAACTAGATATGGATTGGTGTACAAATTAGAAAAGGGATTTAGATTGGTTGGTTATGCAAATTCAAATTGAATAAGGTTCTATTAATCACTAACAGTCTATGAAAGTGTATGTATTCAATATGGGAACACCAGTATTTGCATGGTGTACCAAGAATCACCCTACAGTTTCATTATCCACAATAGAGGTGGAGTATAAGGAAATAACTGTTGGATTACTGAGAGGGGGGGTGAATCAGTAATAGAGAAATTT